>OMLM01003927.1:60771-71708 GCA_900302695.1 Helostoma temminkii | reverse complement strand
GGGCCACTCTTGCCACTCTGTCCTTTGCTCTCTGCTGTTAATTATGCTGTGATACACTGGGAATTAAGGCCCACAAACAGAGCAGTGTGGGATGAGGTGAGAAGTGTATTAAAAACTGCACCTGAAGATGAATCCCAGCAGAAGGCCTGTTTAAACTGTAATGTCAGAAACACTTGGCTTCAGTGCTGTACTGTGCATCGTAAACGTGTCTAAGAAAATGAGAAATGTGTTGCACGTTCACCTCTGTGGTGGAAATTCACTTTAGAAATTGGGGTGATAAGTCACACAGCTGTGCATTGTGGAAGACCTCCTTCGAGCACGTGTCCTGCACCAGAGCTGAGGAAAATTTAGCCCTGAAACACGAAACCTGAGCATATCTCCGCCAGTGCTTTCTTAGATGCGTCAAGGCTGAGTGACATCTGAAGGTTTCTTTATGCTCTTTCGGCTACTTTTCATTCAAAACTGGTCATATGTCATATTTCCAGAGTTTAAGCTGTGAGTGACTCGAATGAAAAGGGAACATTTTATTGCGAAAAGGAAGAAATCTGCATGAAGATGACAATAAATAAGCAACAAGTGGACACATCAGTCCAGATATCTGCTGCTTTTTGGCTAAAATCGTAATCATATCTGGCACATGTGGAGTTGATGTTGGAATTATCCCACTGCTGATACAGCAGCTATGTAGCTGATAAAAGCTATATAAACATCTGGATGCTGATGTTTAGTGTAGAGTCCTTTGGTAAAAAAAAATCACCAGGGAGGGAAAACCCAGACCAGAAACGGTGCATAATAGAATGACATACTGTCTTAAAGAGCCAAATATAGCTGAGGTATGTGTTTTATTCTTTAATGGTATGACCTGTTTAGCTAAAACCAAATGTCTTCGAATCGAATATATCCAATTATGACGTCTGTTTCTGATTGACTTGGCATGAAAGCAAGAAGGTTGTATTAGCGAAGTCAGCTCCAGAGATATGTTAAACAATGCAGACTTCTATATACAATACTTCAATGCTGCTTTGATTGATAAATTAAAAAGCTGTTTAACACAGTGATTAATGGTTTGGTTCCAGAGTTTCTTTGCTGACACATCAGGGGAGGCAGGAAATCACATCAGAAATAGTTTAGAGATGATGCTGGACAGAGCTGAAACAAAAAACATGGAGCTGTGTATCAGCATGTGGGGAATCCCCCGGTTCTCATGTAAAGGGCCAGCTATTTTAATCTAGAAACAGGCCTGTCTTTGAATTACAGTGTTACACCCTGTGTCAGCCTGGCTAAGACAAAAGGTACGTGGAACAATACAGTTTAAAGAGGAATTCTCCAGCGTTGCCTCAGTGCCGCAGCATTCACACACAAACAAATACTAGCGTGTAAAGACAGAAGCTCCTGGTCTCGCGGGTGCGTGTTGTTTTGTTCCGCTGCTTTGTGGATGGAGCACTTTGTGCAAACTAGCTTTTCACTTTACACATAAATACACTTCATTCTGCGACGTTGGAGTGAGATTGAAGGTAGAAATAAATTACCTTGTTGAGTCACTTCTTAATTACAAACTTAACACCAACGGCCATTTCAGAAACAAAGCAGGAATTATTCATATCAATCATAATTTCTTTCATATCAAGAGTCTTTTCTTGCAGTCGGTAAAGATGTTGCCCATTGACTCGGTTCTCGACCTGGCTCCTCCTGGCCATACGCTGAAGTGTCCAAAGACACTGAACTCCCTAAACGTCCACAGAACCTCTGAGGCTGCACGAGCCAGAGCACCCTGTGTGTCGCTCCCAAGCCTGGTTATCAAAGTTATGTTAATGTTATGTTGCAGTAAATAACAGTGATCAAGACTGTTCATTATCATTTTCATCAAATACTAGAATAAAGACAAAACCATATTAGTCGTGTTACACTTCCAGTTTCAGTCAGCAGATTTTAAGGAAATTTGCTGTGCGTTGTGTCTGGTGTCTGCATTAAAACTTATTGTTGGTTCATAATTTGCAGACATGACTGCCAGAACTGTGTGACAACTGTATTGTCTGTGTGTTTGTGTGATTCAATCTCTTACACTTTAATGGTCCACTTTGTTATTGTTCAGGTTCACCAACAGGCTTTCATTCAGCCTCGTTAGCAACAGTACACCCAGTGTGTGTGTGTGTGGTCTGATCCACACAGAAAACATTTCACTTATGTTTGTCAGAGGTGTGTGGTCTGTTTAGTCAGAAAGTCTGCCAATTGTTGTCTCTTTTGTCTGTGTTTTTGTGCGTTTCTATGTGTATGGTGATGATTTTATCTGCGTGATGACCACAGACGACTGCGGAAGATGAGGAAGAACATCCATCAATTCTGGTCTACAAGTGATGTGCAGTAGTAATCACATCAGATGTTGGGGTGGATTAGGTGTTAATGGTGGTCACAGATTTACTTAAATGAGAAGATTTCATGGTTTTCTTTGCTCTGTTTGACAGTAAACTAATTATCCTATGGAGTTGAGCTGCTGGTGTGACAAAAGACTTGTAAATTGAGGATGCACAACTAAACACTGACATTTTATACACAAAACAATTGGTCGATTAATAGAGAAAATAACTCAACTAAACTTAATTGATGGTAATAAAAATGGCTAGTGGCAGACATAAATGTAGTTTAGAGGATGGATATCAAAGTGAGCCATACAGGACCAGTGTTTGCACAAAAATACTGAAATCATATTGGTGTATCGAACATGTAGATGTTCCTCAGAGTCAACCAGGGACGCATTAGAAGCATATTAGAAAAACACAACCCAAATCTAAATGGGTCAGGTTCAGATAAACAGCTCCAGTTATGCTCTAATACAGGTACATTGTACCTCTGATATTACACTACCCATTATAATGATTATTTGACTGCATTTGTAATTTATTGAAAAACAAATACCTTGAAATCGCACTGTTCCCAGTGCATATGTAGGTATAGTTTTTTCACCTAAGTATGCCTTGTCTATCTTCACTATTAACTGTCAAACTAAGTAATTTAACAAATGACAAAAAAAAAACAATGGTACACGTCAATACTGTTCTCAATATACCCAGATATTGCTTAATTTATTAATTTTGTTGTATTTTGCTTTGTTAGATAGTGACAGCTGAAGAGCCCAACAGGAAACATGAGGAGAGAGAGAGAGAGAGGTGTGTGACTTGGAACAATTGTTCCTCATCTGGAATCAAAGCAAACATGTTGTGGTTATATGGTATGTGTGTTAAACACCATGCCACATATTTTGGGAGTTTTCTTTGTCTGGTGTTATGTAAGGTCACCTGTTTTGGTTCCTGTCTACACGTTTCCTTAAGCTCACACTCACAGATCTGTTACGTGAACATCAAACGATCAAACCTTTTATGAAAATAGTTTTTAAGCTGTAAATTTCTGTGGTGGAAAGTACCTACACACATGTTTACTACAAAGTACTCAGGTGTTTCCATTTGATGCTAGTTTCTACCTCCAATCTGCCTCGTTGCACAGGTCAATATTGCATTTTTTGCTACTAAAGTTACAATTTAATGTGACTTGGCGTGTTTTTACATAATGGTACTTTCACATGAGTAAAAGATCTCAGTACTTTTATCACCAGTGGTGAGCTCTGCATGCCTAAGTCATCCCCTGAATCCACTTGACATAGCACCCAGTCACAGGAATGTGTGGCGCTTTAAGTGAGTGGAGGTGAAGCATAGTTCTGCAAAACATCTGCACCTGCTAAACAAGTAACCAAACTCCTGATATAAACACATTGGATTTGCACAAAATATATCTGGCAGTAAACACCCCCAGTAGAATATGAAGGTATTTCACTTTACAGTACACAACATCTCTCAGCCCAGCCTCCCTGTGTGGCCTTACTTATTGCTGCCAAGACATTTCTGACACAGTGTCTAATGATTTAAACCAGTTGATCCGTCTATTTATTTATCCCCTCACACCAGGTCAGGTTTTATTTGTGGAGGTCGAGGATAAAGTTACCATTAAAGAATCAGTGATGCCCTAACGACAATCCGAATGCGCGATGTGTTTCCAGGGGGTGGACATGCAACATGTGTGCATCAAAGGCTACATGTCACTGAGGGGGCAAGTATTTGTAGATGTGTGAGAGAGAGAGATGTGAACTTTAACCTCTCTTCCACACGCAAACAAACACACACAGGTGCACACACACACACGTGCATGTTCATCATTAGTAACTTATGTTGACTAAAATCCAGTGTTTCACTGCAAATATTTAGCTTTAATTCAAAGCCACTAATATAAACCTCCCCCACCAGACTCCTCTGCCAAAACACACAATTCTCCCCCCCTCTCTCTATCACACCTTCCTTCTTTCTCCCTCTGCCTGTCTTTTCACCTCCCAGCCCCCCTGTAGTCTCTGTGTATTATGGTTCGAGTCCACGTTGGAGAGTCGAGTTACAGTCAGCTTTAGGGCTCGAGGGAGGGCTGAATTTTTAAGGAGTGACACAAGCATTTTTTTTTCTTTTTATGAGGTAGAAGTTTAGAAGTTAACTGATTTCCTGGTAGGAATTTAAGCAGTCCTTGGGCATATCTTCAAAGTTACTTAAGTTGTTTATATGTATTAACAGCCTCAAATGTGCATGCGCATTCATGTAAACAAACAGTTAACGGAAGAAGGTGAAAGACAGATATAGTGGCCTTGCCACAGTCAGACGTGATACATGTCATTTCTATCCCCTATAAGAGAAGCTTTGAGACGCAATTTCCCAAAAATTTGTATCTGACTTTTTTTTTTCTTTTCTTTTTTTTTTTGTGTGTGTGCACCTGCATGCACATCCACTGTTTTGATGGCCAGGTCATTTGGATGAAGATGAAAAGGAAAGCAGTGATCACAGGGAAGAGAGAGGAAAGTGAAGGAGAAATACACGAGCAGATAATAATGAGCCCCGTACGTAAAAGAGATGAGGTCCTAAAACACGCAGCTTGGGGGGGGGTTAAGTCAGTTTTACAATAAACAAACAGGATGATAAAAATTTAGCAGCAGAGGCCAAGACCTTTAATCTCAATGGGTCGAACTCCCAAAATGCTGCACCAACAGAGAGCTACTCCTCGTGGTGAGTAAACTGAAGTGCAGATCAAAATCACATACCACTTTTTTATACAAGGCTGAACAAGGACAAACAAGTTAATATCTAAAAGCATTCAGGACAGCATAGTGTATTTTTAAAGCATTGCATTTGCATCGTCTTTGCTCTCAATACATAGTCTCCTACTGATAAAGGACAACTGCATAAGCTAATTAGAGTATTTCGCTGCAACTAACACCTTGATATGACTTGATATGAACAAGAGGTTCTGAACAAAAGTAGTTCAGTGGTTATCAAGCCTGTCGTGTTTTCTCACCACAAAATATGAATTACTGTCTCTAGAGTGACATAAATCTGTGGACATAAGGAAATAGTGAAGCTGAACGAGACAAAAGACGAAAAGAGGGGAGCTGCAGAACAGAGGAGGAGTCTGCTGCTGTGCATTATGTCATCTGATGAGTACAGATATACAGACCCACCACACACAGACACACACAACCTTGGTTTAACAGCTTGACACGTGAAAGCAGGATATTTGCATTCCCACGTTGGAATGCTCATTAGGACATAGCTACAGCTGTGTGTGTGTGTGTGTGTGTGTGTGTGTGTGTGTGTGTGTGTGTGTGTGTGCGCCAACAGCTGGTACTGTGCTGTGTGTTATCGCTGTGTTTGCTCGGTCGACATGGCTATAAAGTGCTGATAAATGCTGCTCATGTGATTTGACAGCCCCTAAGCTCCTCACAGACTCCTGCTACATCTGTTAATAGACATCAGTGGTGTTAACCTTTCTATACACCTGGTAGCCATATTGTGTTTTCAGTCTTTACTGTGTTTACACCATGTTGACTGCACAGACAGAAGCTGGATTGCGAGTTTTGACATTTGCTACCTTTTGCCCAAGAAACTTACTGATATTAATTAAACAAAACGTGCTAATTTCTTCATGATCAACTTTCTCGAAATCCATACACAATTTAAAAATATATGTAATTTTACAGCACCCGCACTGTAAAAGACAGAAGCAGTATTTATTTAGCAGAATTTGTTTTTTTTTTATCATCATAGACAACTGATGAATTAAATGTTTACTTCATATACTGTACTTATTGACCTAATCAGCTTATGGTACCATTAAGTTGATGTTGTCTAAACAGCTATTGTGTTTTTGAGCTCAGTTTGCAATGCTTTGGGCATCATCGAAGCGAAACACATAATCTTATCAACTAAGGGAATGTTGTTGTTACCCTGGTCTTTTAATAGCTGACAGATTTTAATGGCATTAGCTTGAAGCCCATTTTTTTCTCTTTATATTAGTATTTGTTTGTTGATACAGACTTTTTTGTATAGTAACCCAGGCTGGAGCTGCTACCACATATTACCACTATCAAATGACTATCAAATGATAATCAAAAGAAGGATGCTCATATCTGTGCAGGATTGTACCAGCTGAAATAAACTCATTCATAGTGTTACTATCTCTAGCCATCTTCCATTATGTCTAATGTCCACTGCAATGTCTGCACATGGTCCACATAATATGGTGATCAAATCTTTCTTACACTTTCTATACGTGTTTCAAATTAAAGGAGAAGTGGGAAAGAAGCTGCTTTGACCTGTTGGAACATGTCCAATTAAAATGCAGCTTAGACCTTGACTTGGATCAAACTTTAAAGTTTTCCAGGTTGTTAAAAAGGTGACTGTTCTTCCTCATGCTTCAAGGCCAGAAGAAGTCCCAGTGTTTTAAGAATAAAGTCACTGATACTGGATATACTTTCATCAGATGTGATTATTTTCGTGCCAAAGTGTTATTTTGTGTCATCTTATAAGGAAAGGCCTTTTACACCTGCATTAAAACCATTAACTAAATACCTTCCCCCAAATTCTACCAAATTCCTTCAGATAAAGAGCTCTGCAGCAGCTATTAAGTAGTAGAAAACATACACTTGTCCGGGCTTCCCACACATCCTGTAAAACCAGGAAGCCTTGAATGCAGCATTCCACTCGTGGTAAGTAATGGAAACAACAACAAAGTTCCCTTGACAAGCTTTTCACTGTTGCATTAGAATTAAACTGTCATATCACAAATACCCTGAATTTGTCGTAGGTCAACACAAAAATAATCAACTTGTATTTTTATCATCTATCAATGAGTAAAGTCATATTTTATGCCAAATATTTGCAAATATTTTTAAGTTCCAGATACTCACAGGACTTGAGTGTTAAGTGTGTATTTTTGATTGTTGGCCGGACAAAACGGCGACATTGAATAGCTCCAGGTTTTAATCAGTTAACTGTGGAAATAGCTATAAGTTGCAGCTCTAATCACAGAAACATCTGACAGCATATACATAGGTGGTGACTGAAATAAACTGGAGAGTAACTGTGACAGTGTTAAACCTCCAGCAACATAAATAACTCATCGTTTCTAATTTTTAAGAGAAATATATTTATATTAACAAGCCAGAAAGTCACATCTTGCACGTGCACTTGAATATGTATCTTTTGTGTGTGTTAGTGCAGTAATATATGTCTGTAAATGAAACTGAATGCCTAATTAGCCAGTGGCTGATTAGATGGAAGGTTCTCTGTTGGTTCAGCCCTGGGAATGGGCAAACATCTCTTTTCTGGCACAAGGAGGCGGGCTTATTAGTGTCATAAAGTCTATCTACTCAAATGTTTTCCTCCCTTACACACACACACGTGCACACACACAGTCTTGTTCTCTCTCTGATATCAGTGTTTTGACTCTCAACATGGTAACAGGACCCTCCTGTCCCTCTTTCAGCTCTCATTTCTGTACCAATTAAACAAAAAGTGAACTCTTTTCTTCGCTACCCTCTAATTGTGGCCAAATGATCTTTACATCTTTCCACACGCTCATATTCCACTTCCAGTTGCCTCCTCTACAAACCTCAGTGTTGGCCGTCCCTTTGTCTCTTTCACGTCTCATTGACTATGAAGAACACTGTGGTTTTGGCCTTCTGTGAAAGCCCATTGCAACCTATCATTATTGCTTTTGTAGATCAAAAAACCACAAAACATTATCTAGCTTGATGTTCCACTTTCTCGGTGCTCCACGGAGCTCCAGGCTGAAGCTGGTTTTTGGCTTTGGGTTTCACAGTATAACACCACCTCCATAGAAGCTTGGACAGGACATACATGAATCAACGAGGCAACCCCTAAGGAGAAGCTTTGGCCGTATCTGCAGCTGCCGAATGGAAAGCCTTAATAAGAAAAGCTCTAAGTTAAGAGGTGAAGTCATAGACCCGTCAGGCAGCAGGTCAAACCTTGGTGTCAGAGTTTTAAATAATGTTGCTGGTTTTGGTACAGTTTTTGTCTTTTAAGAGCCGGAGGCGAGTGAATTAAGAAAGTAGCTCAATTTCTATATTATGGCACCAAAACGCCATCATTTTAATTCTCGGGGAAATTAGACTTCAGATGACTCACCAAACTGATGTTTGGCTCTGCACCAGGATGCGTCATCATTCTGAAAGTGGCGCATCCTTACATTTTGAATAATTGCATGGTGAAATTCAGTGTCTTAATTCCAACCTCAGTGATCTAAATATACCAATCCCAACACTAACAGCCTCTTTTTGTTTGGACAAAATGACAGAACTCCTGTTTCTAAAAATAACCTATTGGTTAGCTTGGCCCCCTGCGAAGGAGATAAAAATCTTGCATGAATGTTATGACAACATGTGTCTAATCTAAGATTGTGTTTCTGCACACACTCAAAAACAAGTGATCCCAGGCCTTGGTGCTTCCAAAATATTATGAACGAAGAGGGACAGCTGAGAAACAAGCAGATAGAGGTTTTAAAGATTTAAATGCTGTTTTTAGACTCATGTCACTAAGAGCCAATAGAAGGCTTATTTTTGGATTCTTTGCATTTCATAATAGTGTTCCTAAAATGCTTCTAAAAGGATAACAGGACAAAGAAATCCTGAAATGTCTTGGATAAAAGGTTTCAGTCTACAGTCGACAGAAACACGAAGCACAGCACAGGGTGATGGGAGTGTCGTTTATTATTTACATTTCAATATAATTAAATTATTGACATGATAATGGACATGAATACAAAATATGGGGGAACACCAAAGTGATCCTGAAGGGGACATGAATGTGTGTGCAAACTAAAAATCTGACACTGTGGAGCAAGAGGTCATCACCAAAGTCATTAGCATCCATCCTCTGGGGACCATGAACGCTGAGACTGAACCAAAGATGTAAACTAGAAGAACATCAGCTACACATAATCAAACTTTAGTGCTAGTGCCAGGATGAGTGTGAAAACATGTGTATTTCTTTAAAAAATACAGCTCCCACTTATGACATCTTCAAATAGCACAAAGTGTAGAGTTGTCAGTAACATCCAGCTCTAGATTCTTGGAAAGGTGAAGGTATTTGGAAACAACACAGCAGTGGTAAAGAATCCCTTCGGTTCAGATCACAAACAGGTTCTTTGGCCTTAAGAGCGAGCAAATGTGCGAGTTGGCAGCGAAGGTAGCATTCAGCACTTCTCATGAGATATTTCTCATCACACTGCACAAGTGCACAGTGATGGCTGTCAACAAGTAGAAGCTGCAGCAAAAGTGTTGTCACGTAGAAGTGGCTTTGCGTTGAAAGCCATCAGTGGTGAGTCCATCGGTTTGGGGACCTCGAGTGTACCGACTGAAATGAGCACCGTGTACATTTTCTGTCATCAGGAAATGCTGATGGATGCTAAACCAACTGCGTACATGCTTTATACTTAATCATCATGTGCTGGAAGTGTAGTATTACTTTAGGTACTGCTATGAAAGCTAATTATAATTATAATTGTTGCATTTGTCCATCATTTGTCCATCTGATTCATTAAACACGCGTGAGAAATGCAAGCTTTTAATCAGCTACTGATCATTCGGTTTTGCAGCCTTATGATCCATCACAGCAGAGGAGAACCTTTGACTTTTTCATCAAGAAAAGCGAACAACTAAAGCAGAAAGTCATGAATTTAGTTCAACTGCTGTATTGGCCTATTTCATAAATGTAAATAAGTTTATTTTGTAGATTTTTGTGTCAGTTTTATGGCTGGCCCTACACAAAAAAGAAATAAAAACAGAATAAGTTGATTTAGGTATATATCTGAGTACAGTATGTTTTGTGTCTTCTCTACTTATTTATTACACAATAAATTAATGACGTGTTTCTTTTGCTGCTGAAAGTCCATGAGATTGAGATAATACATGTTCCGTGTAGGAAGTTATTTGTTATGTCATCTTTGCAATGCAGCCGGTTTATGATAAGTCAAAAGTGCCCAGTCGAACTTGAACTGGTTTCCTATCATTGTGCTAAAGTATGTAATGTAGGGAGCATGAGCATTCCCAGAAATCAACACTGTGTTTATTGTGATAGCCAGTGTCACCAACAAATACTTATCTGCCACAACAGTAGCTACACAGGCAGGCACTTATCCATCCATGAAGACACACACACACAGGAACGATATTGTTGTGTTGTCACTTCAGTGATGCCATTTGAATACAACCTTTAGTAAAATGTTCTTAAAGCAGTTGATAAAACCACGTTGAGCATCATAGAGGATGACATGAAATGTGTTGGTTAGCATTTTTTAATCCACTTCTTGTTCAGCTCTTCTCAAATTTCTAACAACATCTTTAAATTTGAGCATCGGTTTTAAAAACAGCTTTGCCAGCTATTTGAAGTGCACATTTTCTTTTTCGCGGAGGTCTGGACCCCACCAGAGAAAACACAGGTCAGCTACAGTCGTGCCACTACTATAACACTCACTTGAGTCATACTTGCTCACCGACTCACAGACACAAAAAACAGATTTTTACACACATTTGCCCACCCATGCTGGACCTGCCC
>OMLM01003927.1:8276-60678 GCA_900302695.1 Helostoma temminkii | reverse complement strand
TTTGGTCATTTCTTCACTTTAATATCCTCAAATATAACCCACAATGAAACCATCCAGTTAACAAATACATAATTTTGAATGTTCTTGTTAAATAAAGTTACTCTAGGTTAAAATGGACAGTCAGGTCCGGAGGTATTTGAGCAGTGACAAATAAAACAATCAAGTTGTGATCGTAGACTTTAGTTTTATTTTAAGAGGTTTCACAAAAATATGGCATTAATAGTTTAGGATTTACTGCCATTTTAAACTCAGGGCTCAATAGTATTTGGACTATTGGCAAGAAGTTAAATGACCACACTGAAACCATTACTCTCATTTGCAATTGTCAGTTGCATTTCCAGACAGATGACATTAATGATAATGTGCCACAGGGTCCAAATGTATGAAGAAATGTAGCCAGTGTTCCCTCTGTGCCGGTCACGTGCTGGGAGGCCAGCCTTGTCTGTTAAGTCATAAAATACCACATTATGATACCATTGTGTAAATGCTGTGAAAGGCTGTTGCAGAAAAATAAAAGCCACATAGACACTTATTAACCTGCCTCACTGTAGACCTCACTTATCAGAACTTGTATGAGGTATGTGTTTCCTGGTGAAAACCTTGAAAATGATTGACTCTTATGTGCCTTGGGTTTTGTTGTCTGTTTTGTCTTTCATATTCTGCATAATTCAGAAGAACCAGCCTCTAATTTTCTTTCTTTTAAATGCCTCTAGCACGTCAACTTTTTTAGCCGCAGGGGCATTTCCATCAGTATGTTCGCACAGGTGACTGACGGGAAAGTCCTGACCTCCTCTTGCTCTTTCCTTTACCTCGCTTATTTTCTCTTTCCTGATCATCACGAGATGACGAGAACCAGAAACTTAACCCTTGGAATGACATTAGTTTACAGTTACTCTTCATTTCTCAATGCTACTAATATAGACAACACAGCCCACACTGCCATAAACCAACTGCAGTAAAGTCTGTGTCTTTATCACAGTGGATCTTTACAGTCATTTCTAAGTATTCCCAATTGTTTTAGGGGACAAAGAAGTTAAAACATCCACCCTGCTCTTGTGTGTCCTTATTTAAACTGGATGAAATCCAAAACAACGCATTTGACAAAGACAGGTCAAAGGTTCTCATGCAAAGGCTGGGAGTGGTAGCTGCTGTCTTGCTGTCGGGTTGTGCACAGATCACAAAAACACACAAACACAGACATAAACGTTCAGTCATGCATACAGTGACACGTATGCAGCGTACATTTGCACTTAAGCCTGCAGGTAAAAGAACGAACAGTAGGCAAAAGCTTAAAAACACACCGTCATTAGATCACCTAAAGTTTAGCTAAGTTGTTCACACTCAAACACACACAGCACCGGACACAAAGGAAGTAACCGCCTGCCAGTGATGTCATTAATGCCTCTAAGCAGAAGCAGATTATCTTCTGGCTTGATTTAAAAATGGATTGGGTGTGGAAACAAAGCATGTGTGGAACATACGATGTGTTTTCTTGTCTATTTTGGAGAAAAGGAATCAAATAAATTCTAATGTGTACAGGATCCAGTTTGTTTGGTTTAGAGCTCTGAAAGTGAAGTGTGATTGGGAAGATGGGAATTGGGAAGACTTCTCTTCCCAGAAATCATAGCATGTGAAACTCCTCTGACTTCAGTTTATTGTCGTAAGTGACGTTTGTGTGTGTTGAAATGGTTTGACAGTAGTGTCTGGATCTGAATCTGGTCCAACAAGACAAACTTGAATGTAGGGAGTCTGTTAAATGCTGCACTGTGTCTGTACTCAGACAAAACTCATTGTCATTAAAGTCAGAGGAGCAGAACTTAAAGTTTCTGGCCCAGCAGAATTCAATTTATCTGCAAGCGATATCTTATTGATCCTCTCATTTTTATTTACCTTACGATGGAAGTCAAAGTGAGCTACGCTACACAGCAAGTTTGACCCATAAATCAGAAAAACATTATCAACACAACCTAAAATTCAAGGCTTTTTCACTCTGGTGCCCTGGAGTTAGAAGGTTAAACTAAATATGTGGTGTGAAATGGCAATATTCCCCCATGAGTCAAGACTTTGTTATACGGACTGTTTCACTTTTTATGCAACTTATCAGAAGACTGTTTTTAATGTACAGTCTTGACCTTGACAAAACCAACTCATCTCAGCACTTTAAAGCACCTGCTGCTGTTATCTGAGGAAATTTACACAGACCAAACATACATTCCTCGATCACTGGCGTTTCAAGGAAAGACAAGTGAGCTGCTGAGAAGGGGAAGAGGAGGCAGAGGATCAGTTTTGGTGGTTTTTAATCACCTCTAGGCCAGGGCTGCCACTTCCTCGTGTTTCATAATTAGCAGTAATTTCAGGATAAGTTTCCCAAACTCTTTGATTCACATGGTCAGTTTGTATGCGTTTGTTGGCTACGCAGAGCAGCACAATAAGCTAAAATCAGCACGTAGAGCTAAACCCACCACATCCACTGTTACAACTTACATTAACACACATGTTCATTTAATTCCCCTTTTTTTAAAAATGGCTCCGTCTCTGGCTCCTTCACTGAAGCAAACTGATGTTGGCATGTGAGGCAAGGCCAGGACACATGTGGTTGCATGAACCCATGTTAAAAAGAGCAGTTTCTGTTCCCCAATCCTCTAATGGATTGTGCCTTTGGCTCACATTTTCAAAATACTCCCCTGAAAGTTGTTCTGTATGTGTGCTGGGCTCTAGCAGGCCTCTTCTGGGGGAGTGCATGTCTTTTCACCGTGGACAAAAACTTGGCCTGCAACTCACAGTTTATCCACTGTTCATTATCAAAATGGCCTTTATTTTTACAATCGTAAATACCTTTGTGTTCGGTTGGCAGTCAAAACCCCTAGTGTGCCTGGTATGGTGGCTGCTAATAAAGCTGCTGGTCATTAAATGTATAGCGGGTACGAATAAGACAACTTTAACATATAAATTAAAGTCGGCACCACCCTGGCCTTCTGCCAGATACACTGAAGCCTCGGAGGGGTGATAAAGTGGGAAGGACACACACACACACAGGCTCCTCACAGAGTTGCACATGCAATCACATGAAGCACAGTAGCAAACCGTGCATATAAACACATACACACAGTTAAGAGCATGTACATAAACACACACGCACCGGCCAGTAAAAACATTAACTGACTCCTTCTCATTCCTAACTTCTCATCCCAACACACACACACAGTTACCAAAAGCTTGTTGCTCACGCTCCCGCATAACGCTCCTTATTTAGGACTAAAAAATGTATTTTTTAATGATTGCCTCGGGCTGTTTGTGCTAAAGAGAGTTAGAGTGCTGATTTTTCTAAACCTTAACAGTCCACGGTGCTTAGGTGCAAAGGTGCATAAATCACACAACACACCACGTAGTAAATATGTACTAGTGTTTATGACAGTGTAGGAATTTCCATGGTCTCATTACCTCCAACAGCATAACAGTGTCAAAACTGAGGAGATATGTTGTCCTGCACGTTTTGGAGAAGAAGAAAAAAAAGGCAGCACTACGTGAAATTATTATCAGAATAGAAAAAGCTGCGTCTCTTGCTCTACTGTTGTCCATCACTACAGGTGCTTTTTCAATGAAAAAAGCAAAATATTTTCTGGTCTGAGCCTCTGTGTGTGTGTGCATACATGTTATTATACATACACTTTAACATATATCAGTAGAGATTTCTCTCTACGTTCCTGTTACCTGTCTGAGGACACATCACACATCAGCTTCACAGCACTTCCCAATGATACACACAGCCTTGCATATCTGCCACTTCCATTTAAAACCTACTAGAATGTTTTACTGCTTTAGGCACCTAATATATTGGCTTATGGTTTAGCCAGCCGAGGTGTAACTCAACATGATGAAGCTGGTTGCACTGTGCTGTACACTCAGTGTGTTTTATTTTACTTGTGCCTGCATCTGCCTGCCTCTGTGTTTGGGTGAAGTGATTTATGTGCACTGCCACTGCTAGTGGGGTTCTCTGTCTTGTCTGGTTCATTACAAAGCGGAGAAAGTACACTGAAAGACAGCCAACTTTCCTTCTTTCCACTTCTGTGTTCACTGTTCATCCCACAACACACACACCCACACACACACACACACAGAGGGAGACTCACACATTCACACACTCTTGCTCCAGACCTCTGGACTGCGGGATTTGAGTTACGTGGTTGCCTTCTCCTCTTCCTAATCCCTTCAAATGAGAGTTTTGGACTGCCAAGGAACTCCCAGACCATCACACACACACACACACACACACACACACAGAAACACAAAATTGTAGCTGGGTTTCCAAGTGGCCCTCTGAGATATTCTTTTCAGGGTTTGGTGTCCAATGAGGGGCAGCCAAACACACACAGTCGCTCTGTTGCGCATACACACTGAGGGCAGGCCACACACTCAGACACACACAAGTAATACATATGTACATGCACTCACATATGCACTCACACAGAGGGGAACAGTGAAGCATTGTTCACTGCTTCCTGAGAGAGTCGGCATCAGGATCACAGGAGCTCTGTCAGCCTGGACCCTTCCTCCCTCTGTGTCTCTCTGGAGCCCAGTCATCCAATTGACCGCGGACAGCCATGAGAGACCATGTCTTCTGGCTGAGGAGGGATAAAAAGCACATAGATCACTCCAAAAAATGTATGTGTTTTTCCTCACTTTGCAGCGATGGTAATTTCTAAAAGCCAGCAGGATCTGTCCCAGTTTCGCTCTTAGACAGCAGACTGCTATAAATAATTCTTGTTCAGATTTAAGCCTCTAAAATAACATCCTGACATTTCAAGAAATACTTTCTTCTTGCTCTTTTGGCTTAAGCAGCTCTGCTGTTGCATCACAAAGCAACCCGGCTATATCAACAGGTTTAGACGTTAAAGATTTTGTAGTTTATTATGTTTTAAAGGGAACGGTATGGGGGAATTTCTATTTTTTTATATATTCAGTGTTATCATTTAATAAAATAACCCAAGCACACAAAGCACACAAACACACGTGGCAGTAGACGTGTTATTTTTACAAGACTATGATTCTGCTCTGTTTGTATTAGAACAAGGATCTAGCATCAAACCAAGTAGTAGCTTAAGTGTAATTGCATAAACAAATGACAGGACTGTGTAACATAGTATATCATAATGTGACTAAAATGTATTTTGAAGAAGTCATGAGACATGTCTCATCTGCCAATATCAAATCGTATATTCGTCCACATGCTTCACCTGTAACCTGTGGCTGCAATGAATAAATAGAAATACAGAAATAGTTCTGAATCACATTTAAAATGTCCACTTTGCAGCACATGTTTTTAGCATGTGGTAGCATGTGTTTATGTGCTGAACGAACTCACTGCTCAGAAGCTAAAGGAAGGACAAGTCTTCTATATCAATACACTGAGAAAATATGTCACTCAAGGGACAAAAGCCTAGCAACCAGAAAGGATTTCTTTTTCCAATATAGAAACTGCAAAACAGATTTTGGTCCACTAGTTAAATTACTTAATTCAGTTTATACTACTTATCTTATATATTTGTCAAAAGTAATTTCTATTAAAACACAAAAAAGATACGTTTTCCAACAGTTGAGGTTGACCTCCTGCGATTTGTTAACATTGAATCATCAGGGTGTAACTTGTTCCTGAAATGATAGCTAATGGGGCTAGTTTTGTAATTACGAGATTTGGCAAAGAGGAGTCAGGGTCTGGCAGAGACAAACATGTCAAAGAAGCACTCAGGAGGAGAGGTTGGGGTCGTCTCCCGATTATTCATGCTTAAAATGTGTGGCGCAGTTCCAGTTGCATGTTCCCAGGGCATGATGGTGATGTGGAGGCCCCGTCTCCGGAGGCATGCATGTCTCTGCTGGCTTACAAAACCCCTAACACGTTCCTCACTGCTTCCCAACAGAGATTCTAAATCTAAAACACAACGAGCGCAGGAAATAACTGATGAAATCCACTTAAATGAAGATGTAATTTCAGGATACTGTTACTATGCTACTCGGTGACAGCAAAATGTAACAGAATAAAATAAACTTCAATGAATCAATGAACAACAGACTGCACAGTTTAATCTGCAGAATGTAGCAGGGATTGGTGGCATCAGAAAAGTGGTTGCAGAATTTTAAGGAAAGGTCGTGCAGACAGACTAGACTTGGAAACAGCAGGAGCCAGATTGGATCTGTTACCAGTGGACTTGCAGTCACAGCCAGAGAAGTATCTGCTGAGAGAGGAAACTGTGCAGGTTTCCAAATGAGAGTAAATAAACTCTGACATGAATCTTTCTCTGTCAGAAAGATGAGAGTTGTTGCTGCAGGAACCATTTTTGTTGCCGTGGCAGCAGCGTTGCTGTAGCATTGGCGCAGAAGTTGGTACATGAATTAGTGATCTCTTTACTTTTCCTCTTACACTGTCCAATACTTCAACATCAGAACAGCTAATAAGTCAGTCAGCCGTGCTTTACATTTATTGCTACTTAGTAAATGTGATAACAACTGAACTAACAACTCAGATGGTGAAAAGTGTGAATGTTTTATGTGTTAAACATCAGCATGATGTTATTGGGAAAGAAAAGTACTCATGTCTCTGAAGCGCCTTAATGTCTTCATCCACTGTGAGACAGTGATATGATTTAGCTTTGGATGACTTCTACCAACACTGGCAGCAAGATCTGCACAGCAGAGGCATTACTAAATCAAATTTTAGAAGAAGATAAAAAACAGCAGCAAGTGTTTCATGCAAAGAAAGCACAACTCAAAGACAGGCGCGTTAAGAAGTGGAAATATGGTTACTGACTTTTACTGATACTGCAACTGAGTGTTGCTTGATATCTTAGCGACGTTCCTGCAGTTTTAGAAATTGAATTACCGCTCACACAGTAAACTTATGGACAAGCTTCCACGTGCAGTTAAACTCAGAGAAAAGACAAATGTTTCTCTGCATAGCTTGGTTTAGCCTCTGGCCTCAGCTGCTTATAGTAATGGAGCAGAGAGTTTTCTGCTAATCTTGTTTTCAGCTCGGTGCAGCAGTGTGCATGGCCTTTATCTCCTCACTAACATGGACAAGACTGTTTCCCATAATAGATCAAACACTCCCTACTGGCCCTGTAGAAACTTAATGGACACTCATGCACAAACACGCATGCACACAGTAATATACAGCCCTGCACAGATGCCCTGTGGAGCCTATCCTTTCATTCTCGTACACAGACACTCCTCAATACCAATTAATCCTTCAACCTGAACCACCAAATCAAGGAGTGTGTTTTGGCAGAGACGCCGCAAAGAAACCAAACCTACTTTCACTCCATTTGTTGCACAAAGTGAACTCAACTCCACTCATGCATGCGTGAACCTCCCAAACACTTCTGCCAGTGATAGCTGTCATCACATGCTCCCTCACAATAGACAGTTTATGTCTGCCCAGACTTCACTGTTAACAGGTTTTCTGGGATGCATGTATATGCAGATGATCCATGGTGACCTACTCATTATTTTTATGAATTTATGGATGCATGAGGTTGAGATAAGACAACAAGTCTTCAAGCAGTGGAGCGAAATAGCTGAGTATACTCGTGCGAGTACTGTTCTGTAGTACTACTGTATTATAATTGTAAATTTCCATTTAAAATTGTCACTTTCCCATTTGCAACACACGTATTTAACGGTTAGCCTATTATGTGCGTGCACCTTTATGCACACACAACAATATGGCCTTATGTAATATTTAATTAAAAACCTCCCGAGTCAGCATAACCTAAGATGCAAACGTGTAAGTGGAATGTGCACGGAGTGGAACGGTGGCATGTGAATCTCATTAAGATTCGTCCCCAGCGAGACACGTGAAGCAGTTAATAGACGTGAGTCACTCTTTTCAGAACGACATGCTGAGACAGTTGAGAAGCGGCCCCACTATTTTCTGCAGAGTCCTTCCCGTAAGCGCCCCGTCCTTCCCGCTCGGTCAGAACTACTTTACACACGCACACACAGTTAGATACACACACAGACACGCCGCTATCTTTACTAGGAACACACAGACCCGTTCACGCACTCATAACATGAATGTTATCTGTGAGGGAAAAAAAAGGGGGCTGAGTAAGAAACATCAAGTTAAAGGATGGCTACAGAAAGCAGTAAAGAGAAGAACAATGGACAATATAAACCACAGGGAAAGAAACCAGAAGGAAGGGGTTTCATCAGAAAACGCAGGTCAAGCGGAAAGAAATTAATAAAAATAAAGAGAGGAGGTGAAGGAGTGCAGCTCTGTAATCTCTCTCTCCTCATCAGTGCTTGTTATAGAGTCATTAGCAGGGCTTTCAGACCATGACGCTGACAACCTCCCTGAAGGTACACACACTCACACAGACACACACACATTTCTGCACATAACTCCACAGCGACTGCCTCACTGTAGATTTCAGTTCCCAAAGATGTCTTATTTGACCTATTGTGCCCAAAATTACATGAAAACATTGCTTATTAGAAATGGAATCCGCTGCCGAACAGAAACATTTCCACTGCATCCTCAGAGGAATTGTTATTTTCATTTTCTGTTATTACACAGGTCATGATATGGATGTATGTATGTAGTCTTCAGCGGCATGCATGCCCTTTAGTGTTATTACACAAGGAGATGTGTTTCAGCTGCAAGAACAGATGCAGTGTGTTGGTTCCATGTGGTCTCAGGTTGTTTCAGTCTGACTCTTCATGTAACATCTCCGGCGTTATCTCGTCCTTTCGTTTTCCCTTCCTTCCACCAAGTGACACTAAGACAAACACACAAGTGCCCCCCAAGGACAGTTACAATTCAAAAGTGAAAGCGCATTTACAAAAATGTGCCCCAGCTCCAGTCGTGCCACAAATGTTTCTGCAGAAATGGACTGTAAAATGAGTTGATGCAGCGTATTAGAGAGGTGCAGAAAGAGTCATGGCACACCAGGGGACGACTGGAATGACTAAACATCAGGACTAAATGAAACGCTTTAATATCCCGCGAGGGAAGTAAAAAATGAATCATAGCAATGGTATTTATAGAAACGTGTGAGCCCTCATTTATATTATGAAAAGCGATCATCATAATTATATGAATTATAATTTTTGCAGGTTTTGCATCTGGACTCAATTTCCTTGTTTTGTGCAACATCGGTCTTTGTCTCGAATTGTTATGTGGATGTTGTTGCTGTTTGACTTTTCTGTTTTTCCTAATTATTGGACACATGTTGTTATATGCTGTGTCAGGGATGATGAAACTGGATGAATTGTAGTTGGTGGGGAAGATATATCAATATTTGTCAGTGACATTGATTTTTTTAGGACAAAACTGCTTGAAAGTCACAAATCTCTGGCACAGGCGGTAAACATATCAAAACTAGTAAAATCTTTTAATCTAAGCAAACATCTGCCCGATAATTATTCATGCCGTGTATGTTTAATCCGTAGGTGCGTAGTCAGGGTGTGACAGAGGAGCTGAAGTGCCTGAGTTTACTGAATGCTTTGGATAAAGACCAGGACATCCCAGACCAGCTGGCCCAGCTCTTTGGAGAGCCCTGCATCAAACTAGCCGAAGGCATCAAAGCATACATCTCCAAGGTAAGAACCATGCACTCTTCAGCTGCTATATTCCCATCCACTTGTTCTGACATCATATTAAGTTAAAACACTTCATACTACCACACCTAGAGTCTGAACTGCGTACATCATACGGCCACAATGTTAACTGATAAAATCCCTATTACAGTAATTACCCCCAAATTAAATTTTTGGTCGGTGAGCTTTAATGAAGGCTGTTTGGCCGACTCCGTGGACCCGGGTTAAGGAACAGATGGAGCCTGGTTTTTGCTCAGTTACAGTGGGCTGAGAAACATCTGTGGGGACGGGTGCAGAACTGAGCCTCTGGGTGGGACTAATTGGGTGTAATTTGTCATCATGCTGGAGAAACCTTCATCTGGAGTAATACTCATATATATAAATATTTAAGAAGGGCACACTTGAGTCCAACGTTTTTGTCCTGAATTGACACCATCAACTGCTAAATTCCTGACAGACATACACAATTATTGGCCCCAATGATAACATATTATTTAAATGAACTCATGTAGAAAGTCAAAAACTACAAGAGTTCATTGGTGGTGTCCCATTTTAATAATAACAACAAACACACATACAAAGTATTAACGTATTCCTGTCTCATAATGATGGACCGAGTGGAAGAAATGAGAGTAAGGCTCATGTTCTTTCTGCTGGGAGATGATCAGTGGAGGTAGTGTTAGCTTGGTGAGGTCCCAGCAGTGCGGACGAGCCTGCTATTTCACCTTGCTTCCTGCGATGGTGTGTAATGTGTTTAGAACATTTACTCAGGTCCTCAACAAATTAGCACAAAAACAACTAATGAAAACCTGTGGGTGCTGGTTCCTTTTGTCACTGTTATTGTATAATTACCAGCAAGCCTGTTTTGCTGCAAGTTTAGATTTACAAGCTCTAACTTGTGTTTTTTATGAGTATGGATTTGAGAGTTTTGTGCCCCTGGGTGCATTTAGCAACACACACACACACACAGATATACGCACTGCATGTGTGTGTACATGTGTTTGCATGCTTTTGTGTGCATGCCAAGTTTTTGGATTTAAACCTGTTTGGCATTTGTGAGCGTTATCTTGAAAACCGACGGAGCTGTGCCAGCTTTCAGTCAAATACAGCTCAATAAATACAGGTGTGTGGCCATTTACAGCTGGCTGGATGAGTCACCTCAGAGTTGTTTTGAGTTTTTACCATAAGTGAAATCTAAGTACTGTTTCTATGAAACATAGTTTCAGTGATTGTGACAGTGCATGTGTGGGAGAGCTGCTGAGTTTCTTCCTGCTATTTAGTGGTGAACTCCAGTGACGTAACAAAGGGTTTCATTTCCTATTAATTGTGTTTACTCTCACTGTTTTTCTTTAGAAAATACAGACGAGCGACAAATGATATCTGTTCATGGTTTTTGCTATCGCGCAAATGAGTAAACACTTGTCTTATGGCTTGCCTGAGGGAATGAATAGGTTAGCAGCATCAAGACTGAACCAACTAAATATGATTTCAAACATGTGCCTGTGAATAAATAGCATCTTGTATCTAAGTATAATGTGTTGAATGAGGTGGGTTTGGTTTGAACACTTCAAAACTCATTTAGCCTCTTCGCTTGTACCTCCTTTACATCTTAACAGTCATCTACAACCAAACTTTCTCTAATATTAGTAACTTTCACTAATCCAGAAAAAAATAAGATATATATTTTATATATTTAATGTTTGATTGTGCTGAATTAAAATATCTTTAAATCAACTTATTAAAAGTTACAACTACTTTAAAAATATCCTGAATTTAAGTTTTGACTTAACATAATTTAGATTGTAATATGTATAATACATTTGTTAGATAAACAAGACTGACGATAGTATGTATGATATGTGTATGCAGGTAATACTACTTGGTGTGTTTGTTTTAGTTAGACATTAATTTTACTATGAAGCCAGTATATATAGCCAGTGTTTTTGTGAAGTGAAAAAATACTGAAATATAGATTTTTCAGTGTTATGTTTAGGGTCATTCTGCTTGTTTCCATTTCAAAATGCTAAATGTTAAAACTAAATTACAATTCAGGAATTGTCTGAACCCTCCTCTCCCTGACTGACTGTCAGGTTTGTGAACTTCAGACAGATGCAGAGTAAAACTGTAAAATGTCACATTTCCCTACAAAAGTTATAAGAACAACAAAGAAAAAAGACATGAGCAGGCTCCATCAGACCCTATCATTACTTTTCCCTCAGTCATTCATCACCTCTAAGCTTCATATTCCGGCTTTCTGATCCATCCATCAGCACAACATAAACTTATCAGGATTTTGTTTCTTTGGACTAAACTCTGCAACCTAAGAAGACTTCCCATTGTGCAGGGAGTCCGCAAAACCTTTAGTCAGTTTGCTTAAACCCTGGTGTTTTCAGTAATAATAACTTTACTATGTAATTCATAAATCAGCTGTTCTGCCATTAATTTAATGCATTACAGACTGCTTCTCAGAGTGGCAGTCCTGTCATCTGTCTTTAGCTCAGAAATAAATCTGCCACTTTTATTTATTCACCACAATTTTCATTTCCCTTTTGTTTTTGTCTTTTAGTTGTATCTTCCCTGTAATAAATGTGAGAAAGAAATTTACATCCCTATGTTGCGTATAAAGATATGTTTACACACAAACACAAGAGGACCCACTATTATTAATCACTTTTAGACACAAATCAGACTACCTTCAGCACATATGTTGAATCAGCATGAAAATACCAGTCTTTCCAGGAAGCTGTGGTTCAAGAATCCCAAATCACTGTCTCACACCCACACAGTCATTCATAAGCCCACTCAGTCTGTCCAGTGGTATAAGTCATCTTATTGCAGACATAGCCAAAAGGGCTTTTCCCGCTCAGTCTAGCAGTGTACCTCCAGCCCCTTCATTTCCTACTGCCTTCACACAAATACACACAACCACTGTCTGTCTTTAATGAAGTCTCTCTTGTCCTTTTTCTTCAAGTCCACATTGGTTTTCCCAATTTTTTTCCTTTTGCCTCTCACCTCCTCACCCCAGATTCTCTCTGCTCTACTTGTATGATACAATCGGAGGGTGCCGTTACATGCCCATGTGGTCTCCATTGGACAGGAACAGGAATGTCTAGTTTTTCTCCACTTTAAATGGGTTATCCAGACAATACACACATTTCCTGGTGACACACGTCCAAACATATTTACATGTCATTAGTCATTTCCACCCATTCACACTAGCAGAAACATATTACTGAGTTACAGTAACTCAAGTGCCAATAATTTCCTTATCAGAACTTTGTGTAATTTTTTTTTCCAGGTAACACTGGGAAACAAACAGAAAAGTCAGATTAGCCCTGGCAATTTAAACCCTATCTGCTTAATTAGAGCTGCTGTTATGTGAATGCTGTTTGGTGTTGGAAACCTCCTAACTGATTTTCTAACCCAACACCGTGTTACGTTCTTGGTCAACTTGCGTCACTGATCTGAGGATTTGGAATTTTTTAGTTAAAAAGCCAAACTGGTGGTCAGATAGAAATAGAAAAAATAGAATAGAAATCTTTTCTTATAAAATTCTTCAGTGAAAAGTCTGGAGATCCAGATATTAAACTACGGTAATAATCTACAGTACACATATTTTATATTTTACCTACCTATACTTATGCTGGAGAGTAATCATACAGTTTTGTAATGTTTAATGGCACATATCCTAACAGTCAGGAGTTGGCACACAGAGTCATGCCTTCAGTACTAGTTTTCATTTATCAGAGAAATATGGAGATGAACTTAACCTTGAGTTATGTCTTCAGAAAAACAGCACGTAATGGCCTGACTTTTCCACATCACTGTACTGCTGAAATCACATAGCCAACAGGCCTGAGAAGCAGCTCATGACCAGCAGACCACTAAGAGGCTGGTGAGGCCTACAGCACTGTGTGTCTTCATTGTCTGCAGCTGATTTTCCTCCTGATAAGCTTACTCCCAGAGTTATATTAGTCTTACAGGCCTCTTTGTTGCCAAATTATAAACTTTCAGATCCTGCAATTCACCTGATGTGGTTCCCTGCATTTGCTGCTTTCCCATTTTCCATCGTTGGCATCTTAACATAGGAGCATGAGAAGCTCAGCTCAAAGGGACAGATCCTGCTTCTTCACCACCACAGGCCTCAGAGTGTGTGGATCAGCTGTTCTTCTTTTTTTGTTTTTTGTTTTTTTTGCAAAAACCAGAGCTGACCATGTGGCTCCAGATGAATTCCTAACAAATAGACATAAGAGTGACATAGGAACCTTCCCCAAATGCCCAACTGTTCCTTTAACTCTCAGTGCCAGTGCTCATTAGACCAGACATCAATGTCAGCTGACTGCGGCTGCCTTGGTGTGCTGCGCAGGGTCACTGGGACAGCAGAAGCAACATTCCTGATGACAAATATAGGTCAAGTTGGGCCACAGCTACTTGCACAGGCCTGCTGCTGCAGTGTGTTGGTGTCTGCAAGGCGCCCCAGCTGCTGTAGAAACAGGTGCTGGGAGGAAGCACCGATCTTGTCCTTACTGCAAACCAGCTACTTGAAGCAATTTGATCCAGTGCTCTATTGCAACAAGTTGAAATATTTTTAAACTTCGGTGGAAATGCTAAGCCCTTGGTGCTGTTGAGATCACGAGAAAAAGCGAAGGCTACCATATATAGGATATGAACTAACTGGTTTATAATTGGTTTTGGATTATGCCAGAGATTTGATCAATCCAAAAATAAACTAAAAAAAACAAAACAGAATCAACTGTGACCAATTTGACAATGCATCACACAAAATTACTCTGGCACCGGACCCACAGTCCAACAAGTCCAGATGCTTGGATTTCGTTTACTGATAAATTTAAACTATGCAGTTTAAGGATGTGCACTCAGCCTCATCCAGTCATATTGTCTATAAAACAGAAAGTGACAAGAGTATTGAGAGTGAACTGGACAGAGTATTGAGGATGAGGTGAAGAGAAAAGAATGGAAAACTAATAAAACGAGGAGTGTCTGAACAGTTTCAGCTCCAGTTTATCTCCTGGAACTTATTATAACGTATGTTGGCTCTGCATAATGATTTGTGGGACTCACATGCATACAGACTGTTTTCAGTGAAATCAGTGAGTGAGCGAGTAATGGTGGTGATGATGTGATAAATATGTGCGAGAGGAGGACGGAGGAAGACGACGCTGACGTGTGGGTCGCGTTGGTATAAGATGATGAAGATGGTGCTGAATGTATTGAAATTATTATTATTATTACTGATGAGAGCGTACTGAAAGAAGTCCATATTTGTAACATTTGGATAAACTGAAGCCAGACTGGAGAAACAGAACTGGAGAAAAATGGAAACAGCGTAAGAACGAGATGGAGGGAAGCTATTAACAAGCCCAGCTGGACAGGGCGAAATAAAAAAGGAGATGAGAGACGTGGAGTTAAAGAGGGAAAACACGAAGAAATAAGTGCCATGGGAGAAAGAGGAGAAAAGAGCAAACATGTGGTGGTGACCAAGAAAGAAAAAAAACATCTCAATGAGGTTTTAATTATACACCGTGGTGTCGAGGAGCGAGAAAAAGAAAAAAGTAGTATCGGGTGAGTCTACGGATTCAGTGTTTGACACCCAGCAATCATCTAAAAGGACCACACTGGTGGCTCCACGTGTTTTAGCTCTAAGCATCGTATATACAGTACTCTACAAGTGTTTTTTTCCCAGAGCTAATAAACATTTAAATGAAATAATTCTGATGTTTGACATATTTGACATAATTGATCTTGAAGATTACAATGCTTTGCTCTTATACTGTATGTTTGAGTTATTTATTGAATAAAGTCTGTCCTAAAGCACTGATATGCCAATAAAAATGTAGCTTCAGCATGACTTGGCCAAAGGGCTTCTTCCAGAGTCGCTTAGTCTTTTTAGAATCAAACTTCCTTTTTTGATCTTTTTTTTGATTGATCCTCCACAGCTCAGCAAGGAAACACTGTCCAGGAAAGTGCGCACAGAAAAAAGACCACAGAAGATACCGTCTTCATCGATGCTGCTTCTCGTTAATCTCTGCCCCAGTGAACAATCATTTTTACATACAGTAATAGTATTATTGATATCTTAAGATTTATACATGAAACTAGTTCAAATTAAAACCGATGACTTCCTATAATGTTAAACATCAGTTTAGAAAAATATTTTGCAGTGTGTAGCTGTCAGCCGTATTGTGAATTATGATCACAATCAAGTGTGATAGTTAGAAATAGAACAAACTCAGCATGAAAAAAACATCATGGAGGGAAATGAAAGGGATGAGAAAGGAAGGACAGTAAAGCTCGGCTCGTTGGGAGCTTCCTCCATCTTTGATGTTGATGATCTACCCATGTGGAGAATTCAGCTCCTCTGGCCTTTGATCCTCTACTAGCACATTTGTGACACATGACGAAGTGCAGCGGTTCTTTCTTGAGCACGTTACTGCACTGTTTTTGTACGCACGCATTAGCGAGTGACTGATTTAAAGCGAGACAAGGAGTGCTACGTCTGGAACACAGCAGGAGAGGGGAAGGGAGGAGAGGGGTGCAAAGAGGAGAGCAAGAGCACGGGAGGATTTAGGACGCGTGTGACCAAGCTCAGGACTTAAGCTGTCAGCCCCAGTGAAGCTGGAGTAGCTTTCCTTTGCACTTTTACTCTGCTCTCCACAGTTTAAGAGACGTGTCTGCTGAGAGGAACTGCCAATTCATCGGCTTCCAGATTCAGTGATGGATAAGGCTTTGAGGCACGATGTCGTCTCCTGGGTTTCAGCTGTGGTCTGTCTTTACCAGGCGTCTCACCTAAAGCACCTTAATCTAACTGACGTTGGTGGTCAGTCTGTCAATCCACACTGCAGATAACTGTGTACAAACTGGATGCTACAGTGGCTGAGCAGCAGATATTTAGTTTGAAGAAGAATGTTTTTCATTCCTCTGGTGTAGGTCTGAGGGTGAAGACCGGATGCCCTGCACTTGTTCACCTTCAGCAGAGCACAGGAAAGGGATTTACCTTTCGTTTTAGGGAGGTCAAGGTTAGACTAAGCTTGGAAATCTCAAATGACATTCAAAACACACCTGCTCTAAGGATTTACTCAGTAGCGAAGAGCGATGAGGATTTTTTCTGCAGGATGCTGATACTCATTTAACATTAAAAATACAAAATAAGAAGGACTAGAAATAGAGGGAATGTACACGTTCATTTTATAACCTCACCTCGAGTTTCTTTTGTTGTAGAGCTTTTGACTACATCATCATTATTATTATCATTGTGGATCAATGTTGACACAAACTTATCCATGTGTCTAATACTTCATAACTGTTTTATCAGCAGAGGAGATGGATACTGTGTTTCCTGGCTCTCCGACAGATGCTAACAAGCTGCTGTAACAAGTGAAAAATAAAATCAGAGGCCACAGATCAGACTCCCTCAGTCTAAGTGTGTTAAAGCACATTCAACAGTGTTTGACAGTCGACATAAACGTGAATCTGAATTTTAAGAAAGCCTGCTGATAAACATTCTGATATAAAGTGCTTAGATGAATTCTACTGATCTGATCACATTAGCCACATTAACCTAAAGGCGAGCATCAACATTCACTCCTGACTTTGGAAATAGTAGTTTGACAAACGATCCATATTCTCTAGGTCCACCTTCTACACTTTTCAACCATCAGCTGCTATTTTAACATTAACTTTAATACAAAAACAGGATCCACTCCAAAAAGGAGTCATCGTATTGCAGTAATTAGACAATAATCTTAATTATAAGCAAAGATAAACAAGAACGTGTGTGCTTGTTGGGATAGCGTGACTGTTGACTCGCCAAGTGAATTATGTCTCTAAAGAAACAAAGCCCCACTGGGCTCTCTTTGTCTAACACAGACATATTGTTGTTGCTGTATCTCTAAATCTGCTCTGTCTCAAAGCAGTGATGTCATAGCAAATATTTGGCTTTTGAGTGCTGATGCAAAACAGCTGTTTTGACATCACTGGTCAGGGTGTGGACAGACACGCAGCAGGCATGAACGTTTCAACAATCAGAAAGCAGCGCTGCATGACTTCAGCGTTAAGGTGCTTCTGTGGCCAAAATATTTGGGTTGTGTAGTGACAGAGGCATCTGGATGTTCAAGGTTGTGTTCGAGGGCTTTTTGTGCCACTGCATGATTTCATTAATTCTTCTGGCTCTATTCTTCGTTTGCAACATGACAGACGTGTGTGTTTAACAAGAGCACAGCTTAAAACCGGCGCTAAAATGGTTCTTTAGAGGAATAACTGGAAGAATAATGATCACAAAGAGGAAAGTTAATTGACTGTGACCCGGATCCACTGAGGAACACAACAACATGAATTTACAAACAGACACATGACTCTGCAGTTTATCATCAAGCATGAACATTTCATTATCTGTAAGGATTCTTAAAGCTTGTGAGTACCCCAGGCTAGACTTTGATACTTAAATGTTTATTAAATAAGCGTCTAAAAAAAGCCTTCATTGACGAATGGTTAACATTACTGCTGTTTCTACGACTTTTGGCCATAGTTTATTCAACTGTAAGACAACAGTGTCTTCTCATTTTCACTCCATCTTTATGAAAAGTGATGGTCCGACACATTTACGCAACAGTGCGAATGAGCAGCAGAAAACATTGCTAGGGACTCTGAGGCAGAGCACGCTGATGGTTTGTATTAGATGTAGTTATTGAGGTGTTACTTTGAGTACTAAATATAAATATGATGAAAATGTGACGTATGGTTTTCCTCTACACAATAATACATCAGGTCATCGTTCAAAGAAAATGTCAAAAGGTCGTCTGACTTCTGATGAAGACGAGAGGTCAGCACGATGTCGACGTGGTAACGGGGGCGTTTAGTGACAAACATTTGCTCAACTTCTGAGCAGGACTTCCTTGTCTTATTCTTCTCTACAGTTAGCTATTGAAAAGCAAACGTCAGTCACTGACATGTTGTGCGCACACGCACACACACACACACACAGAGGGGTGGAGGGCTGAAGTGTTGTTAGCGATTTCCAGCTGATACACAAACACAAAAGACCTCTATGTCTGGCGTCAGCCACCCTCCTTCTCTCCATTCATCCCTCAGGCCACATTCCTGTCCAGCAGCGACCCCCAAAAAGCCACCACTACCTCCATCTTCACTTTCCTGCTCCTTCATTGTGATACCTAATATTTGTTTCTTACTTTCTTCCATTCAGCATTCATTCACCAAGGACAAGAGGCTTCAGTGCTGTTACAACACACTGTTTGTATTTAATATGATTCAATATTCACATGTGTAATGTAATACGCTGTATATGCAGTTAGCATATTCAGTTTGTGCTAATACACTGTTGTAAACTGACAATTGATACAACAGATGATTGAACATTGTATGTTATATTATATAGTAATAATGTGTGTATTACTACTGCAGAGATACTTTGCCAGCTTTTTTACTTCCTCTCACGTTCTCATATTGGCCTTGATCCTCTGATCTTTATCTCACTGACTGTTGCTGCCAAACTCCTGAAAGCCTCTCATTATTGCAGTCTTGTTTGTGGATTCGTGTACAGGCTTTTCTCGAAGAGATACGTTTTGGACAAACTTTGTTTGCCGACTAACTTTGAAACTCATATTCATACTAAGACCCATAAGCAGGTTCAAACTCTGAGCTGGATGGATGCTTGGTATCCTGTAGTTCTGAGTTTTTGCAGCACAGGCGTGTGGAGTTCAGCTCATTGTGTGACACCCTGAGCAAGGCAAGAGCGTCGACATACATGTTGGCGTACACTGGTAAAGGAGTGACACTGAAATACTGCTTTATTCCCTTCCCTTTATTCATTTAAATAGCGAACAACTTCTCTTTCGCAACTTCTGACTGGCTATTGCTAGCACGTGCACAGCCTGCTAACATGTTACTGGTTAGCTTGACAGCAGCTGTTTACCAGCTAGCCTATGTCTCCAAGCCTCCAAACATTTCATACAGACCTGAAAATGTGCCGTCAAATTTGTTGTTACCAGACCTTAACGCAGCCTGTAAAACTTAATTTCATCACTTTCAAATGTTAAAACATTCGCTATTCATTTAGATGCCATCAAAAACTTCCTGGAGCTTTGTTTTTCCGCAATTTTATTTTAATGTCCTATTTAATGCCACTTTTCAATAGCTTTAACACATTACTTTGTAATATTTTTTCCACAGCGTTTAACATGTTTTCTGGATTAAAACAAGCAGCACAGCTCCAATAAATCCTTATATGGATGCAAAGCATTGCAGAAACATTGTGCAAATCTCAGCCTTTAAATATTTGCGTTTTTGGAGCATTTATGGACCGCAGATTTACACAACATGGCAACTGGTAGATTTGGCTTTTTGGCTTCTAGCTTCAGTTAAAATCTCAACAGTAGGTCTATTGGCATAAACAGGCCAAACATTGTCTCTGCTAAAACATACTGCAGGCTTGAAAATGTGACATTTTGGTCTCGTCTGATGAAGTCAGGGTTTCATTAATGCTATCAAGGATGTTTTTGTTGATTAGGTTTTATTGAGTTTCTTTCTGGGGAAAAGTAAAGTCCCTACAGTACATCCGTGGCGGCTGGAAGTGCTTCTGTGAATCCTCAAATTGTTGTGTTCATGTCCAGTATCGTCTCATAACCACACTGTCTCCTTGGCTCAGTCCTTTATCTCGTTTTATTTATAGCTCTGTATGAGCACCAGCTTTGTGGACCAGCGTCTGCCTCTGCTGTCAGCATGAAAAATAAGATGGAAAAACTGGCATAAACATGACTGTCAGATAAAAGAATAAATACGTGACTCATACGGAGTCATCCCTCTCTAAGCTGAAAGTGTAGAACCGTGCTGTGTGTGTGTGTGTGTCGAATAGGCTCAGTTTGACAGTCTAAACAATACGTGTTTGAGGCTCACCACCTTGCAAGCTTAGGAGAACTGACCCGATTTATTTTTATACAATGCATATTTATTACTGGGTTCATATTTTACATTAGTTTCAAAGAAAGTCTTTGGAGATAATTTACTGTGACCCGAAGATATGCAAGTCTTATTTGTATTTGTGTTGACCTGCCAGATGTAAATGGTTTGGATCACTGGGCAACATAAGTTTAAGAGTTTATGAAAGTTTATGAAAGACATTCTGCAGATGTAATAGGGGATAAACACAAAACCTAACTAAAACAGATTAGTATGTATGCAAAATAAATGTTGCTATAAAATGCTTGAAAACAAGTTGTAATCATATGTATTTATTTATTGATTTAGTTAAAGCGTTTGCTAATTGAATGTACTCCCACATATTAATAAATATAAGTAAAATAATACTAAATATAAACTAACTTATATTTAACTAAAATCCACTAAGCAAAACTATTGTAACACATCAAATGGATTTTCATTTCTTGGAAAATGTGTGAAAACTTTAGGTCTGTGACTGTTTTTGTTTTGCTTTGCACATCAGTCACGAAACGTCGCTCTGTTTTGACCAAGTTCAAAGTCCTTGCTGCAGCAATAAAAGTGATTGTAATTAGAGCTCACAGTAATATCGCTGTGTTTACATGCTTGGAGTGTAACCGAGGCAAACATCTAGGACTGGAATCATAAATGTTTCTATAAGGCTGAATCCAGAAACACATGAGAGTCACCCCTGATTATTTATAATGTTTACATGTTATTATTCTGATGAAGATGGGACATGAAGGTTTGCTACAGACATTGGCAAAAAGAGATTAAATATGTCCTAAACCATAAGTGAGATTTCACATTTCAATAATAATAAGTATTTGTCACAGTAGCAGATGCTGTAATGTTCACAAAACCCAAAATATGTATACTAACATATAACACATTAGTATATTATGTACTATATTGCCTGTGCGGGTTCTTTGAGGAATTTGATCAATTTAGACAACATGCTCAGTTTGAGGCTATGGCTATTAAAACTGCATTCATACATTGCAACATACAACATGTCTAAATCATGATCAGGAATTTGAGAACAAAGAAATAAAATAAAAAAACAAAAAAAGCAGGAAACTGCAACCAGATCCTCACAAACTCAAATGTTATCCATGATGTTGTTTTTCTGCTGTGCAAGTCATCAAACAGGAGAAGACGAAGCCCTCGTTATGAACTTACTCATAAAGGTATATTAGTTGTTGATATGAGTATTTGTTCACATGTAATGAAATTTTAAACACTCAAAGTCCAACACACAGTAGATTGTAAAACAACTCCGCCCCTGGCCTAGTTTCATGCTGTTTGTGTCCTTAGGAATAAGAAGCATGTTGTGAAAGAGATTAAATGCAACAGACTGAGAGAGACACATGAAGAGACACAGGGAGGGCGCTCTGAAGAAACTGCTTCCCTGACAGTTTTGCAGTTGTTTGTATCTTTAGCAGAGATAAAGATACAAACAACACAGAAATGAAGTGTAAATACACTTAATGTAAACGTACTTAAGGTTAATATTGCACAGTTTTTATATTTTATATTTGATTCCGTCCTGTGTGTTTCCCAGCTATCCCTGTCCTACTGCTGTTTACCTGGATCAGGTGTGTTTAGCCAATCAGAAGCTGTAGGTGCAGGTGTAGATGGGAAACAAGCCTTGAAGAGCAGGGTTGAGAACCACTGACCCAAAGTCTCATCTGTGTCACTGGTTAAACTAAAATCAGTGATATCAAGGATGATATCAATCTTCTGTCTGCTGTGTGTGTGAAGCAAACTGCTTCCTTAACTTTATCACAATTGTCTGGCAGGAAACTCACACACCAAGCAGGTCAGTTATCAGAGACTGGCATCGCATCGGCCAGCGGTGCACTACCTGTCATAGAACCTTTCGTCTCTGTTTTTTTCCGATGATGAAACGCTGACTAAATCACAGACAGATGACTGTAGTGAACGCACACAGTGACTGGCAGTGTCATTAAAAGTTACATATTTGAGATCTATTTGCCTGAGGGTAAAGAAATGCACTTTCCATAGTTGGCATTTAGCCACCTCTGCTGTTCAGAGTTACAAAAAATAAGTGGAGCAGGAGAAACTATTTGAATTTCCAAAGAAAGTTTATTACCTTGTGCTCACAAATTACACTGCAGCCTTTAATAGAAGAATTATGCAGCTTTTTCACTGATATTGGAGAATTAATGGTGAAATGAAGTTGACATACATGACAAAGTCCACTGACTGGAAATTTTCAGACTTCCTTCAGTGGAAGGAGAGAGTTTAAGTCAAGACAAAACATCCATAAACTATACTGTTATAAAAACTCATATTTGACCTTTAGTATCATATAATTTTCTATCTTATAGTACACATTGCTTATACTTCATAAAAAAGTACCACAGTGTAAGCATCCTGTGACATGATAAAATATTATCTATATCAAGTGCATTCACAAATTAAAATCTCTAAAATAAATATTTAGTAGTTGAAACTATTTCCTCTGTCATTTCTATTTAAATGACAGAATTTACTGTGATAAACTAACTTTATTTATAACGTAATGAGTTCTGGGGAATGCAGAAGAAAACTAATGTTGAATCAGGCTGCAGTGTGCTAAGAAATACAATATCTGGCAAAGGAGTGAAGGAAACAAGACATGATCAGATATGAGAAGAGCATGAAACTAATGAAAATACCAGGAAAAGGCCACATAACAGGGCAGACAACAACAGCTTTTGTTCCTGTCTTGTTTATTTTCATTTTTCCACTGCTCTTCTCTTCCTTTCTCTGATCGTGTGAAAGAATCAGTGACGCATTAGTCATTACCTTCTGGCCACTGTGCCTCTTCATGACCTGACTGGCTTCAGTACAATCAATGAAATTAAGGTTAATATTTTTTTCATCTGCACTCTTATCTACACTTTCCTTTTCCTCTAATCTGACTATAATCGAAGTCTGAGTTATTTATTAATCATTTACTCCGCTTTAAGGAAAAGCATTAACTATTAGCCACCGAACATGACTCCATACACATGCTCGGCCAGTTGCTGTGATTTTAGTGCACTACAATTCCCTGAATCACACACTCATGCAGTATAGTGAGGAATGAGCAGCCTCTTAGACGAGATAAGGACTGATACGAGTTTGTCAGTGTAGCTCAAAAGACTGCACACACACACTGCCAGTCCAGGCCTGTCAGGGTCAAGAAGCATATTAAAGTATTAGGTTGCAGCTACTGCTAATCTGCAGAAGAAACACTCCTGCATGTGAATGCTTGTCCTTCTTTCACTCTCCTTCGTTTCCTCTCAGTCATCTCTTTCAGCGTTCCCCCTGTTCTTTTCTTCCCTCATACTCGTTCACTCTGAACTTTGTGTGTTTCCCAACTTTTAAAAAAAATCTTTTTATCCCAAATCCCAGTTCCTCTTCTTCTCTTGTTTCCTATAATTGTCCATCATATTTCGCTCCCTGAGTTTCTCTTTTTCCCACCAACCATCTGATGAGCGGCCCTGTGACATTTTTTCTCTTTGATTTGACTTTTCAAATCAAATTTAATAGTTTGAATCATAAACTTTTAGTCTGGTTGGATAGTGCAGCTATAGGCATGGCAGCTCTCACTCTGTAGCATCACTGTGAGATTCAGATTTGCTATTTTGAGCATATTAGATTACAGCTATTAGATGGATTGCCATTAAATATCCCAGCAGCACTCACGGTCCTGACTAGTCTAAAAGTCCGGTTATCCCAGCCTCTGCGATGACTTTCTACTTACATATAAATCAATTTCTTTCAAGTGTAGCACTGCACCTTTTAAGGTAAAGCACCTGTGGTGATATCTGTATTTTGGATTGTGGCCTCAGCTGCAACATGGATAAAAATTTTTTTTTGTCTACATCTCTTTTTTTACCCCTTTAATTTGTGATCTTTGTAGTTTTTGGCCAGACACAGTATGACGTGAAGCAACCACACTATTTTTGTCTCTGTCTGTTGTTCTAAACAGGGTGAAAGAGGGTGTTCGGGTGTATTTTTTCTTTGTTATTGCAGCTGGAAAAGCCTTTTAGACCTCGTTAATGTTACAGACCATCCTAAAGCCCGTATAAACACACATTAAGTGCCCCGGTGTCAGTCTAGCCTACATGCACATTAAGGTCATGCTGTCCGTGAACCTGAACTTTGAGTCTCGACATTTAAGAGGCTACAGGCTGATATACTAGAAACAAAAGTGGCACACTTAATGAGGACAGGAGTGTAGTCTTTCACAGTTAATCATCACGTGACAAATGTAAAAACCTTTATTAAGGGCAAAGAACGTGACTTACTTCCTGGTGCCAGGAAACAGGCCCAGAAACCTTTGCTCCATATGGGACAGGAGGTTGTAATCAACTTGCTGATGAAGTCAAATGCACAGTAGTTACATCAGTTTTATAAAATACATGGAACCAAACTGCATGATGATGAACAGCGTCATGGAGTTCCACTGAGACCAATCAGCATTCATGACTCAAATCATACTGATGCAACTCAACAGTAAAAACAGATGTTCATCATTGTAGTGAAGGAGATATATGTAACATTTCTAATATGACTAACACATTCTGCTTCTGTTTGTTTGTTAAATAATCTTGCTATTAGCCCACGAGGTCAATGCTAAATACATGGTTACAGTAGGTCATCTCGGTGCATGCATACCACGCAGTCTAGCTAATGACCCTTTCAGCCGTTCTCTATTAAACAAAGTAAATGTAATAGCAGGTGTTACATTAGAAACAAGCTCTGGGAAAGGGTGATTTCAGAAAGTCATTTTTTAAACATACATGTATCCATCACAACACTGCTGGTTCTTATATAGTTTTTGGAATGACATATCTGACTCACTTCTCATAATAAGCAGGTCCCAACTGTCCAGGGAGCCCATTATGGCCACCTGGACTGTCCCAGAAGCCAGAGCAGACTAGACTGAAGAAAGATTTACTCAAACGTCTTCTGCCTCACTGCAGTCAAGTACAGTGTACTACTTACTGTACCCAAGAAATAAATCGTGACCTTGACTTTAAAGAGGAATCGAACACCAGCTTGTGATGTGTTGATTAAAGGCTGCTGTTATTTTTATTATTATGTTAATTTAGTTTTTGCACTTTTAGTCTCAGTGTGACGCTTGTGTTTTCTGCTGTTTGCCTTATCGTCACCTTGATGCTACCAGAAAATGTGGAAGACCAAGAATAATCACTGGATTCAATTTATTACATTGTGATAAATGAAAAAGTTGAGTAGATGTCCAAACATCTAACATAAGACAACATAAGTCAAACTATTAAACTCCCAAGCCAATTCTAAAAATACTTGCAGATGAACATTAAGTGTGTTTAAACACCTTTAACAGGGAAAGAAGAGAAAGTCATCTACACTATAGTGGAACTCCACTACAAACACTACTAGCAGCTCTGACACATTGTTACGCGGCATTCGTTCACTCCGGGTCATTTGCAGGGAGCTATTTAAGTTCTGCGCGACTCAAGTAACCGCCTCAACCTCTGACTCACGGTAACTCTTTCCAGGTGTCAGACTCCAGACAGACCCCTGTTGTGGCGGAAGCTGGCATTTATCTACTCGTACTTCCATATGTCGTATACATGTATACGTTTTACTTCCTGATCGGTTAATCTTAAGGCACCTACAGATACTGAGATTTCATAAATGTATTGCAACTCACACTGTATGACACAAATCTGAAAAACTTGGGTTCGACAACTATGTTGGTATATGTAGACTGTACAATGCTAACACATACTGAATCACAAATGCAAGTCATTGATAAAATGTCTTCGCTGCTACAGTTGAAGTCTCGTGTTGATCGGAGCGTATTTTCATGTGTTGTTCTAATCTTGGTTGCAGCAGCGCTCACAGTCTGACTATGTTCGGTTGCAACAACAGCTGTATTTGAACCTCTGTCACCACCATCTTGAAATCATGTTTGGTGTAATTTTTCATCAGGGACAGCCCAAAACAGCACAGCATGTACCTGACTTTATGCAGCCTGGTCTGTCGTCCTTTGGTTGTTGCAATTACCATATAAATTCTTTCACTTTCCAGTGACAATGATTTAATATCCAACACAGATCAATATCAGAAAACTTGTGATTTACAGGAATTCTGGCCTCTTACAGTATATTAAAAGATTCTAGTCCATCTTGATTTTGAGCCATATTAGCAGCATGGCTCTAGGAAATGTAATGTGAGGAATGAACATTGTAGGTTTCAGCATATCAACAAGCTGAGGTACGGTTGTAATTGACAGCAAAAAATGGAAGATAATATAATTGTATGTTGCATGTAAGAACTGAGCATGCTAATATGTTCTCATTCCAGCATAACATTCAGTAGTTATTGAGTTGGAGCTCTGTGATAAAACATAAACAATTTGTCCTGCCTGGAATTACAAACATAATCTTAGCTCAGGATTGTTTGCTAGTGACATAATTTTGTCATTAGCAAACTGCATCAACAAGCTAAAACCCTTATTACCTGAGATTATCCCGTGATCTTAGCCGTAACTGACCTTTCATTTAAAGAGCTGAATAATCACTTCAAGCTGCAGTCGACCTAAGAAGGCACAATGTAGAAAAGGTTCCTTTTACTACAAATGTATCGCACTGAAACCACCTGTAGAGACAAAAGTGCATGCCCACATATATGTGAAGGCATCATGTCCGTTTACTCTGCTGAGTATTAAAACTTTAAAGGGTACAGGTGCGGTTTCAACATGTCAGGAATCATTCTTCGTCGATCAGAAAACACATCAACATAAACAACAGTTTCTACACTGTGTAGACATTATAATCATAATCATCAGAGTTTCCCTCTATCCTATATTTTATATCTTCATGGTCTCCAGTAGAAAAATATTTCTCTGCAATATCTCTCACATTCGTGGCTTTTCAATTTAATGGTGTTGCAATTAATTTCAAGCAGGTCTGACAACTTTTACTCCACATGTATTAATATGTTGTGCAACTACTTTCGTATTCTAAATATAAACCAGATGCAAACAGTAAGTAAGGAAACATTGTAGCTGGTCATGTGTCTCTCAGGGTGCCACTGAAAGCTTCCTGTGTTCTGTGTGGAACATAAATTAAACGTGTAGCCTGTACAGCTGATTCCACAATTTAGCCATCCTATAGTTTCCCTAGTGAGCTTTTAAAGCCTTAAACACAGCAGACATGCTGAACTTCTTATATTGAAAACATGCTGTTCCAGAGTCACCCTGACAGAGGACTGTGAGCTCACAGTGTTTCCATGAATCTGAAAAATCCCCCCACATTTCTTTTCCTTCCCTAACATTTCTTGTACCACTGCAGCTGCAGACAAGCCAGAAAATCTGTTGGCAATTTTCTCTCCTTCTTCAAGTGTGTGTGGGTGTGCGAGCGGGTAATTTTCTGCTTTCAGGACTTTACGAACATGAGGCTGAGACAGGCACGCTACGCCTAGCGAGACAATCTAGCAGAGCTGGGTCCACAATCTCTACTTTGCTGTTTTGTATTCCCCCTTAGAGTATATAGGATATACACAAGTGGCAAGGCCCTGCTTTTGTTCACACAGACACACATACTCAAACACACACGCCAAACCCCAGAGCGATCATGTCCAATTTGCAGGTTAGGCTGAATGTTTGGTAGAGGAGAAACAGGCCCGGTGCCAAGAATAACACGGTGGTGGTAGCTGGATGACCATTAAAAACAGTGGGGATATTAATCACATTCAGGATTTTTTGGAACTTTAGCGCATTAATTAAGGGGATGAATACCAGCCAGAGCTTGGTGCCTTCCTCTGGGCCACATGACTAGTAACAGCTAATTAAACCTGTGACCTTCTGGTTTAAAGTAGGAAGACGCAGATTCAGACAAAGAAAGGTGGTAGATATTGATAAGAAAATGTAATAAGAGTATAAGAAAAAATTAGTGAATAAAGAAATAAAAAGACAAACTTTGAGGTAATGTGGGCGGGAACAGGGAAGACAGATAAACAGAGTTCATGTGAAGAAAGGCGACTGAAGCTTGATTTACAAAGTGGGAAGGACGAACTGGGAACTACAGAAAGAGTTACGGAGTGTGTGCGAGTGAGGAAATACATCTGTGTGTGTGCATACAGTATATGCAGTATTTACGAGGCCGACTGTCTCTTAATCTGGGGAAAATGAAACAGAGGGCACTCGCTGGAAGTGAAGGATGATGCTGAGGAGCAGGAGAAATAAAACAGACAGGAGGGAGAGGAGCTGTGTGCACAGTTTTAGTTTATTACTGTGATTTTGGAGGAGGAAGATGTACCAGAGAGAAGAGGGAACCAAGATGTGGTTTGTCTGACTTAAGATCAAACTGTAATTACAAGCTTGTTAAAGTGAAGTGTAGCATCTTACACTAAATTACATAAATGGATATTTTTAGTAGAAACTTCCAAAATTTAATGCAGTCATTTACTCACCCTGAAAGAAATGATAAAAGCTAACAGCACACCTTTAGTATTTCCTGTGGTATTTTTATATGTAATGCACAGTATCTACCAAAACGATTACCTTTTGAAGAATAAATTAATAATAAGCAATAATAAAATACTGCAGGTAGGATATAATACAGGAAACCATTTTACATTCGCACATTTCTCAGGTCCTTTCGATGCAGACTGTGTTATTAATAAGCCTAAACATCTACATATTAGAAACCAATAAGCACACTGTTTATACTTTAACACAGTTAAGTTATTAAACATAATAATACTGTGTACTTTATACTTTACCTTTCTTATAATTTGTAACCAATGCAATGATTCTGCATACTGTAATTTTACTTCTCTGTCTCTATTCGACATCTACTGTGCAATGAAGTTTCTCTCATTTTTGCTGTTAAAGGGATATTTCGTGAGGTTTTGTGATCATGAAGTCCTCTGTGTCAGATGTGTGAATTGCGCCTAATTGTCCTGTCTGACCTCAGAAAAACGTATTACAGAGCATTTAACTCACATTTAACAGAGCATTTAACACGCTCACATCCTCTCACATCTCTCAGCCACTAAACTGTGAGCGCTGGCTACTGGAAAAACAGAACAACTGCTGATTAATAATTAATTCTATCGTCATAAAGTGAAAAAAAAGGACAAACACATCTCTTGTGAATATTTATCGACTATAAAAATAATTACTAAAACAGACAGTCATATTAAAACAGTGAAATCTGTGGTCATGTGAACTACAAGGATACACATAAATCACATCTTGCTGTAGCATGGAACGAAATGTTATCATGATGCGTTTTGATTTCTTTATTTTGCCATATTTTTGCTGACCTGTGTGTTTTACTTTTTTTTTTTCAGGTGACAGAGAACATCATTTCCAAACAAACCTTCATAGGTGAGCATCGCACACACACACACACGTTACAAAATCAAACCTGTGTGCAACTTTATTTTCTTACATGATTGCATTTCCTGTCTCCATCAGAAGCGAGAACCATGCCTCGCTCTTTCAACAACTCGGGGTCAAAGTTCATGACCTCGGTGGCCCAGAGGCCATCGGCCCACTTGACCCTCAGAGACAGCGGCTCTCAAGGTGAGAAGTGGTAGTGGGCCAGCGGTTGGTGTGAGATTATTAGTCGTGGATCGAGTGCTGTGGGAAGAGTAAAATGAAAGGAAGTTTTGCTGCGTCTGTGTGTGTGTGTGTGTGTCCTATCTTATCATAAATGTTGAGTTAAGATAAGTTTTACAGTCACTGAATGCATCATATCTTTTGCCTGTGCTAACACCATAAAGCCAGGAAAGCAAACATGCTAAATAAAATGCATCTCTCAACCACATCGCTGCATCTCTGTATTTCAGTAAATGTAAACATCCTAACATGAAATACAACATTAGGGCCACACAGACAAGGTGATTTCTGTCAGGAAGCAAAACATATCACAGTCTGAGTGAGAACCACTGCAGAGCTGAAAGGTTTATTATAATGGAGAAACAATGACAGCAGCTATTAGCCTCATATTTTAACATACCCTCTAACTAAAATGTAGTTTCTCCTTAAACTATGCAGGTAACCTTTAATCTTTAATGTAACACCAGCTACACATGAAATGCAGGACTTGAACTTTGTCTATTAATCCAATTAAAGTTATGCAATTGTAATTATCTAATCTTAATGATTAAGTGTGTAGTTATATAATTACATTTTTTGGTTCTGTATGTATCACTTCCTGTGTGCCTGAAGTCCATGGAAGAAAATCTTCCATGGACTGGTTACAGAGTGAATCATGTGTGTGTGTGTGTGTGTGTGTGTGTGTGTGTGTGTGTTATCCAGAACTTCATATCGTTTCATCTGAAACTGGCGTGCAAGCTGAAGGGTGTTGACAATCTGGAAAAGGCTCCCTGATGTTATTTCCATTCAATTGACAAAGGCGAAGGCACTTGTTGAATGCGAATGCGTGTGTGCACGTGGGGTGTGTGTGCATGTGTGCAGGGGAAGAAGGAAGAGAGTGTGAGGTTCACACATTCAGCTGGGAATTCTCATAAGGAAGTACAACAGTGAGAGGAATTGTGAGGGAGTTTACCTTTGATGTGTTTTCTAATAAATATCTTACAGGTGTGAAGAGAACAACAGCCCGTTAGCATTAACACACACAAACACATATGACAGAAATAAAAGCAAAACAAAAAATGACAAGCAGCAAAGCTCCTTGGCTGGAATCAAACCATTGCACAGATACTTGTGTTTGACTGAGTCTGACTGATCAGACGGGAATGTTTTAAAGTCACATTAACCAGGACGCATCAAACTGTCCTGAAGTTATTTTACAACTTGAACACAGCTTGTCTTTTGTAAAGCAGCCATGATAGTGCACTATTTAAATGTTGTCCACATATAAACAGACTCGACATGTGGACCACATGTCGTGACTGTCCACAGTAGGTCAGTGTGGCGTTCAGGAAGTCTGGTTTTTTTGGCTTTTCCAAGTTACACTCCCAGCCACAGGCAGTGACTGACTGTACATATTAGAACATTATTATTAAAGCCAACAAATATTTTACCTCCAGCTATGCCCGCCCACCAAAATTTATAGATTTCACTGGAAACTATATTATCAAGAAACAGACGTATACAAAGAAATGCAGTCAGTGTTGTTATCTATGGTATGTGATGCAGAGCAGACAGAAAGACTCCTGCGAAATCTGAAAGTTCTTTTCCCCTGTCTGTAAACAGAAATACAACGTGCTCAGCTCTGGCAGTTTTAAAGCTAGTCAAAGAGCAGAGCTTCTCTTGGGTTTCATATTTTATCACTGGTTCTGTTTTCTGTCGTATTGTTTTGTCAGTCGCTACTGCTGTGGAGCTTTTGGCAACAAGTCATCCATATGAGGAACTTTTTCTTTACTGTGCTTATAAAACCTTTTTCTTTTAATTAGAACCACATTTAATGAGCCGAGCTACGATTTCTAGACACAGTGTGTTTACTTTGTTAGCACATGTGTTAGGATTCGCTTTTTTTATCTGTTTTGATCTCTACCAACATCTGCAGCTCACGTTTCTACTACTACGTCTTTTAAATTGGTTTCTCTCCACTCTTTTCACCCACAGGGTTCCCTCCCTACCCCATCCCCACGCCAGGTCTCCACCAGTCCTGTCGCCATGTGGTTCGCTCCTGGGCCAATCAGAGTTTTGGAGCTCACCTGCACAACATGACCCTGTCCAATGGGAAGCTGCGAGTGCCTCAGGATGGGCGGTACTACTTGTACTCCCAGGTGATCATAACTTCTTTAAACAGCTTTAAACAATAAAACAAACAGAAACTCATATTGTGATAAAAAAAACTTCAGTTGTCTATACATTTAATAATTTTGGTTACAGTGATACATCTGACATGACTGCATCAAACTACTTGTTAAAAGGTGCAATTTGGCCTAGTGAAATGTTAAATTTCATTTAATTTTTTTCACCAACAGTATCCACACTGGTGGAAGTCACAGTATAGATGCAAATAACCAAATAATCACATTATTTTCATTTTCTGTCTCTAGGTGTATTTCCGTTACCCATCTCCAGCAGCCGGTGACGCAGACCAGCGCAGCGCCAGCCACCAGCTGGTGCAGTGTGTCTACAAGAAAACCTCCTATCCGAGTCCCATACAGGTATATGACCCCTTTTCATCTGAAATATTATGATCACGATGAGTAATTTTAGTAATTTACAAATTTTCTCACCTTTAATTTCACTTCTGTCCAGCTCCTGAAGGGGGTCGGAACCAAATGCTGGGCTCCAGACGCAGAGTACGCCCTCCACTCCGTCTACCAGGGAGGACTGTTCGAACTGAGGGCAGGCGACGAGCTCTTCGTCTCAGTTTCTTCCCCTAATATGGTCAACGCTGATGATTCCTCCAGCTACTTTGGCGCTTTCCGCCTGGACCTCTGAGAGAAAGGGACGGAACGAAAAGAAAAGATGGGACGATGGATGGATAAAGAGAGAAAGCCAGAGACAGTGCAGTAGAGGCGTTTTGGGTCATCAGTGCGAGAAGCTGGCCTGAAACGTACATCCTCAACGTTTGCTTGGACAAATACAGTGAAGGATAGAAGAACTGATGTTTGAAGAGATTGTGCAAGATTATACAGAGATTCCTGTCAGATCAGAATCACCTTAAAAATTAGGCCGCTTGTTGCTTTTATCCTAAATAAAAACATGAATCTCACATCAGTTTGCTTAGTGCGAAGCAACTGGACCCTTTGATTTGAATACCCAGACTGAAGAATGTACACACATTAAAAAACTCACCTCTCTGCATTGAGCGTGTGAGGAAAGACTGTGACATAGTAGCAGAAGCAAATCAAGTGATTAAACCAAAGTGAAAATTTGTGGACTAAAACTTTTTTTTAAGTGTGCCATGAGAGTACTGAACATATAAATCGCTGGGAATGAGATTTAGACAATGAACTGTGTTGATTTTAAAGTAATTCTTGTCTTGACTGGACTTAAAACCACTTGGAGTTTGCTGTGGACCACCAACCTGCAACATTTGAACTGTGGATTTTAAAAACTTTCTTAGAGGAGGATAAAGGTGGCCTCTTTTTGCTGGATAATTTTCCAGTAAAAAAGACTGTGAGAGGCAACGCTGAGTGCCTTTTGAACAAAGGAGTCTGCAAAGAAAGGCGGAATGAAAACAAGCAGGAGAGAGAGGGAGACATCTTGTAAATGCCAACGAAAATGAGCCGAACAGAGAAAGATAAAAAGAAACAGAGAGAAAGAGGCTGAGGGTGGTATGCAGCTCGACCAGTCTTTGAGTTGTTGATCTCTCTCTTCCACTTTCTCTTGTGTTGTTTCTACTTCTTTTCATGTACAGAATTTCATCCATCTTGTTTTTCTTGTCTAACATGTGAAGCTGCATTCAGTTGTATGTTAAGGATCAGTTATGCAAGCAGAAAATAACAGATGTATGGGAACAAGATGACACAACGACTTGTCACACAAAATAAACAACACCGACAGTCAGTGAGTTAAATTGGGTCGTATCTGGTTGAAAATAGTGTATATAACGTTTAGTATAAGTGCCATGAAACAGTAGTTTCACCATAGTTATGATCTACTTCTCACTGAAATATAGTCATCGATTTTTTGTTTAATCTAAAAGAAGCCTTTCACTTAATTTAGCCCAGTTTTAGAGCTGATAAAACAAAAATAAAAGGTAAACAAACATCTGTATGAATAAGAACACAAAACACATGGAGACTTTACGACTGAAATGCACCCACGTGCTGGATCTGGAACAGTAACCCTCAGCAACACACAGATTGTGTAACAAATCACAGACACATAAAGATGTGAACGAAGCAGGAAGGAGGGGATGCTCGCAGGCCTAAACTGATCGCGCACAGACGCCTGCACTCTTTTTTTCCCTCTCGCACTAACATGTCGCCATACTGTATAGGAGACACACACATCACAGCGGCACCACATCACATCCAAGCTCCCCAGACACACACATCATCCAGTGTCACATGCAGAGTGAAGAGACAGACTCATTTATCCACACTGTCGAGCCTCCCTGCCTTATCTGGTAGCTGTCAGGATCCGTCTGAGGTAAGCAGGGAGTGTGTGTGCGTGTCTGTGTGAACATAAAGTTTTTTCAAAAACCTTGGTTCACATGGACAATTCAGAGAAAAATAAGAACTTTTCCTGTGTAGACTATGTAAAGATCTCCAACATGGCAACGTGGTCATGTAGTAGACGCAGAACATCCTTAAAATACTAATCCCAGCGAGCACGGTTTTGGTAATTAACAGGTCAAACATGTAGCTGAAACCTACAAACACTAGACACACAACACCTAAACTGAACTGAATATGGCAGCATGTGAGAACGTCAGCAGCTCACACTGTTTATATGCTGTGACATTTATGTGTGTTTCAGTTATGACCTACACACAGTTATAACATTATTTCATAAGTGGAGAAATTGTGTTTGTATGTAACAGGGACCTGGTTCAGTGGGTCACATGAAAACTAAATGATAAACAGAAAAGGAAAGCAAATGAAGCAGCGTTTCTCTAGTAATTACTATTGTAAAAAAGACTGGATACTTTTATGTTTATTGGCCTCAAATCATTTTAAAGCAACGTGTGTTTGTAGGTAAAACTTTCTTTTTGGCAGAACAACACAGTTTAAAGAGGAAACGTATCTTTAAATGTGTCTAAATGTCTTTTAAAAACCAAATCAGGAAGCAGCTGAGGTGTTTCTCCTGCAGAATGAATGGATCACAGTGATTTGGTTTTTACCAGTACTATCCTAGTGTTGGTAGTTCTGTTGGGATTTAAGCCGAAAATCATTTTGTTAGCAGGAAGAACGAGTCATGGCTTCCTGCTGGCTGGTTAATTAAGTTGCTGGAGATGAGATGCTTCTCGTTTGTTGCACCCTGCAGGGTGCGCTTGCTCATGTCTAAGCACTGTCATAACACTTCACTCACGGCTAAGAAGTTATGGGTACACATGCTGCTTTAGTGCCTTGCTCTGTTTGTGCCCAGAAACATGAAAACCCTAAGCCTGCTTGCACAGTGTAGGACTATATAATCTCAAATAATCTCAGTAGCTGATGACAACTAACTCATTAGCTTTGTTCAGAGGAATAATCACCAAACTTCATCATCCGATTATCAGAATGTATAAAGATGTATACAGTTCTGCTGTTCGGCCTCACTACTTCTCAGTCGCAGTTTTATTTCAAATAACATGTCAGTACAGAACTGACACAAATCTCAAATTCACATGGAAACCAACAATGAGTAGAAGCAAACAAAATAACTCCACACCATCATTTCACAGTCATCTGGGTCGAGTTCAAACCTGCAGACCTTTTTGCTAACCGCTGAGCCACTGTGCAGCCCAAAGAAAACGGCCCAAGATGGTCAAATTAGATTTTCATTTGTGTACACTAAGTGCTGCTCTGGAAACGTTGTCTCAAAGGTAAACAGTTAATTGGGTAATTAAAATTAGATCAACTGCACAAACAGGACTTAAGCTTCTAGACAGTATGTCAGGGCACTGTGCTAATGCGGATGCACTGACTTAGAAATAAACACTCGACCGTAAATACAGCACAAGGCCAACTTAATTATATTGTCAAGGATAAAAACATCACAGACCAAAACTGTTAAGCTTGGCATTTCGTTTTGAGTGACATGACTAAAATATTCTCTTCTGTCTGATTATGTCTTGTATGTTTTTGTTGTATGTGCCTCTGCACATAAATGCATGAAGCAGTTTTGGGGAAACTTTAGAACAGTTCGTAACATTGCATTAGAAGCCGCCTGACCACAGGTCGGACACAATGTCCGTCATTTTCCACAGTGGTGTGGAGCACTGAGAGAGCTAGTCGTCTTTTAAACCAAGTTTCCAACTGTATTCTGTTTTAAGGTCCCATCCAAGATCCATGCTGTGTTTATATTATGAAAATCATGTGGCCTGCTGAAAATAATAATGTTTCCTGTTTCCAGTTTGAAAGATCAGTTGTCCAAAAACAATAGCTTTTCTTTTCAGAGGGTAGAAAATCACCACAAACTATAAAGATGCTGGGAAAAAGCGGCGAGACCTCTTTACTGTGGTTTAAAAGTTAAAGGTACATCATGTTTTCTAAACGTTTCTCTCACACTTTGTTTCCCTGAACCCCAGTAAACCCGTTAAACTCAAGCTGTCTCTGAAAACAGTACAAAGCCGGTTTCTTGAAGAATCAATTTTCAGTGCAATCCAATGTCAGTAGAATAATATAAACATGTCGGTGAGATTTGCCTGTTGGAAGCTGCTTTACTCGCTAAAGACTCAAACTTGTGATCAATAGCAAATGAGGCTGGTGAGTTCAAAAAGACTTGAGTTGAAATCCATCCCACTTTTCCTCAGTGCACAAAACACTTGGACCACAGCAAATAAGCTGTGGTATCATGTTGCTGGCGCTGAGATGAAGTAACATATCAACTCATCAGGACCAGATTACTGACGCTCTTCTACAGACTACAACGTGATCCTGTTGCCAGCTTTTGTCTAAGCATGACACAAAGAGACAAATGTGCATAGCAGGATAATCACATTTGGCAAACTTATCAAATTCTGTAACTCAAGTGGCTTAAATGCAATCCAGACCTCCACAAGTCATTTTCAGAATATGTAATAAACATCATTTTAGCCTTAAATCAACCAAAGCTTAAACATACTCCTTGAAAAAGTGAGGTCAGGCACATTCTGAGGATATTTAGATTTTTGCTGAAAGGTCTATTTAAATTTAACGGCCTGTGTTTTCTGCCTAACTGTCTCAACTTTATTTCACCACAGAACTCGCATTTAATTTATTTTCTAACAATGACAACACTTGCAATATTGTTTCCTGAGTCCTGAGTTAATTTGTAATTTGTACAGTTTCCTTTTTTCTGTTCCCGACACAAACCACTCCTTTAAAACACTATGAATGTAGATATTGTTCAAATACATATCCTTTTCTAAAAACCCCATCTGATACCACTTGAGGAATGTACCTGTAAATGTCTTCTGATGATTGCCTAGTGCCTTTTAAAATAATGCTCCTTTGTGTTATTTTGTGCTCAAATAAAGTGCCTATTGTCAGACAGAGACGTCAGTGTCGAGTTGTTCATTTACTGGTTACATGAAATCAGCTGCAGAGATATCATTTGGATTAGATGTTTCAGTAGATGGCGTATGTTTGATAAAGTAGTGGAATGAATGAAATGTCAAGGCAGTAATTTTTAGTTTTAATAATTGTATTAATCTAAGAATATTTTTTATAATCCAAGGAGATACCAAACATTGTTGGAGTGTGTAATTAAAAATCTAAATACAAGACTAGTGGTTTACAGAAGGTGGCAAAGTCCAACAGTCATCAAACATACAACCAATTTGTCACAATATGATACTATAACAGTTTTATACTATAAAGTGCACTGTTATAGTTACATACAATGGAACAGAAGCAGCTGTGATCCACATAAATGCCGGCACATGCGTGGTTTTACCTACAAGTACTAATAACAAATTTGCATTTAATCAGTTTGCCTGGTGAGAAAGTTAATGTAGAACTGAGGCTCCCCTTTGGTCTGCGTCCTACGACCGCATTCATGCAAGAATTTTATTATCCATAACATCCTGTAATTAGTCCTAATTGCGGAGACTGTCAGTAATTTCCACCCCATGTGAATCTACCACGTCTGTGATTTGTCAAGTAAAAATTCCAGCACAAACTGCCTAAAATAATTTTGTTAAGACTGAGCTCTTAGTAGGGTGCTCGGAATTTGGCTTTTTGTCTCTATAATAGATACAATTTTCCTCCAGGTTCATACGAATGCAAGAAGGATCACAGAGCAAGGTGAATAACTGCTGCAACTAAACACAGAGTCAAATCTGAACAGGACAACGTCAAGTCAATAAACTTAGTTAAAATCTAAGAACAGCAGGAAGCAGCAGATCCATTTCTGTGTTACTGTGGGTTAGAATATAAAAACCACCAGCCACGTTTCTCTGAACTAGCACCGCCAGCACATGCCCAGTGATCATAAAAACATCAGTTAGCTGTGTCACAGGGGGGGTGTGCAGATGTGAATAAAGAACACATCCGAACCAGGGAAATCTAATGTGTTGCTCACTCGACCAGTAAAGATTCCAATCCTGACTTTGGCTTCCAGTTCAGAGCAGATGTTGATTCAGGACCTGAAATTCTTAACAAACTACCAGTCCTGTTCAGTCTAAGTGCAGCTCTACCAGTTTGGGTGTTAAACTAAACCACCTCAGAGACTGGCTGCTCTGGGAAACCTACATACAACACTGATGATCCATCTACGTTCATTTCAGACATGGGCAGCACAGGTGATGCCCTCTGACCCAAGCTGACCTCACCTCTAGTCAGGAGTCCAAGGATGACACCCTGAGCCTCCATTATTAATAACCTCATTAATTCCTAAGTAACTAAAAGCAGTAGGGGGGTCGCAGAAATTCCAGTGTCCAGAACCACAGTGATGTATGTATTTCTTCGAGCTGCCTCAGTGATGAAGAACTCCCACCGTTTGATGTTGTAGATGCCCGAGAAGGTCGAAGTAGCACTTGACTGAAACACGTTTTGACCACTAGAAGACACAAATTAAATATGAAACTATGGGCGGCCTAACCAGTTATGATTATTGGGGGTTAAACAAGGACATTTATAATGATACAATACCTCTGAGGCAAACTGCTGTATCATCTGTGAGGCACATTCTGTCTACATTAACTCTGACTTAACTTAATGTCTTACTGATGTTGGAAAGGGTATTAACATAAAGCAGAGCTGTGTACTTCAGCGACTCTTAGACCTCTCTCAGACTGAAGAGAAAACCACATGAAAAAGACAAAACAATTAAGGCAATTTAGTAACACAGAATGACTAAGGGCAGTCTTGTTTTTATGTCTTGTTTAGTAAATGAAACACAGTTGATCTCCTCATGAAATAAAGAAGGTTGATTCATTAAAAAAAGTCATGAAAATTCCCCTGTGACTTCACAAAGCACAGTGAATGTGTGTGTGTGTCTGTCTTTGTACAAGGAGTGTTGAGTTTCACTACACTGTGTGCAGAGGGGATGAGAATGTGTGTCATTCACCACACAATGTACATGTACAGACATGTCCAAAACTTAAACCTAAAGTTCCTAATGTCATATCTTCTCGGTGTTCACGCAATTCGAACCAGCATTCGCTCTCTGGACTGAACCATCCTGGCCACCGCACCTTCACTACTCTCAGTTATATTTTTTATAGCTCTGCAGCAGTTATAATGACAGAGGCTAAAGAGACATTTGTTGTTTAGATGAAGAAAACCCCAGAACTACAAGAACCGCAGCCTGTCTGGTAAAGTTTAACTAAAAGAGCTACAGTATCTGTTGCCTGGGTAAAAAAAGTAAATGAATACACACATAATTCCTCACAGCGCTCACTTCATGCTACAGATGTCTCTGTTTACTGTTCACAGTGACGCTTCTCAGTTTTTAAACACTGACAGTCTCTGTATTGTCTTTTTATTTTTAATAATTAGAAAAGACACGTCAGAGTGACGCGTACAATCACAATATTATTTACTGTTAAATACCGACTGATCCTGACATTGTGCTGAGAACAATTAATATTAGAAACAATTAATGATGTTGTGGCTCTGGCAGAGATGTACACAGAAACTTAGGAGATATTTATATGGAAAATGAAGAGACAGATAATGCGAATGGTAACTAGAACTTACGAAGAGGTCGAGGTCACGGTACATCTGCATCAGATGGCATCATCCGTCACTGTTTGACTTAATAGACTTAATGTAAGATGACAGAGGAGGACTCCACTGTTGAAAGCAAATAATAAAATAACAGGACTGGAATTTGCCACAATGCTTATTGACAAGCCACAAAGCTTCTGGGAGAATGTCCTTTGGACAGATGAGACAAGACTGGAACTTTTTGGCAGGTCACATCAGCTCTATGTTCATAGATGCAAAAATGAAGCATATAAAGAAAAAAACACTGTACCTGCTGTGAAACATGGAGGAGGCTTGTTATGTTCTGGAGCTGCTTTGCTGCATATGACACAGGGTGTCTCTAATCTGTGCAGGGTACAATGAAATCTCAAGTCTATCCAATCATTCTGGAACAAAATGTGTCTCGGACGCAGGTCATTGATCCTCCAACAGGATAATGACTCCAAAACACAGTTAAATACACCTAAGAATGGCTAAAAACAAAACACTGGACTGTTTTGAAGTGTTATGAGCCCTGATTGAAGTCTTATTGATCATCTGTGAAAAGAGCTAGAACATGCAGCCTGTAGAAGGCAGCCTTCAAACCTGAGACAGCTGGAGCAGTTTGCTCAGGAGCAGTGGGCCAAAATACCTGTGGAGAGGTGTGGAAGTGTCTTTGAGAGGTACAGAAATCGACTGATTGCAGTGATTGCAACATCGTTTTTGTCCAGGCCAGTTTCATTAGTTTGTTTTTTAAAATGCTTCAATTCAAAAGCAATGTTTGATATTCATTAGTTAAATTTCAGTAAATCTTTATTTGTTGCTACTGTTGTCAGTTTCACATTATTTCAGTTTTTCTTTCTTTAACAGAAGCTACGAGCAACTTTGTCCACATCTTAATATCATCACACTTTGACATAGAAATGAATGAACTGATGAAATGAGACTGTCACCTGCATTCGACTTTTTTTAATCCCACTGAAGTGAACAAAACTACTTTTTCCAACTTCAGGACCCAGCCCTGTTTTGATTAGTGAGTACATTGGACATGTATAACACTTTATCTACTTTTCTCTGACCTCCTGTGTTTTCATATGAGTGTTAACAATAGACCTATTGGCTTTTCTAACCTGCCCCCCCAATACAGTAACACCCTTCCTGACACACACACACACTTGGTCACCTACATACAGTAGTTATCTCCATATCAGCATTCTCCTCATACTGCACCCGCTTTCCCTCCGTCTCCCTTTCTCACACACACACACACAAACACACACCAAGAACACATCCATCATAGCGCTGTCACACACCCTTCATATCACCAGTGCTGCCGTTCTCCCCACTTTATTATTGCTCAACATACTCTCTGTTTTTCTAAGAGCCAGCCAGGAAATGAGTTTTATAAAGCTAGAAAGCACACACACGTATCCATGCAAGCATGCACACAGACACACAAAAAAACCCAAAACATCCTGAAGAGACTAAGTGGGGCCAGGCAGGCACTCAACCTGACACACACACACATTTTTTTAAGAGAACAATACTACTGTTTCAACCCTGCTGCCCCAACTACCGGCCATTGGAAATGGGAATTTCAGAATCAGTGGGAGTGGTGCTATCAGAATACCTTGCAGGGCACCTAAACAATGCAGTTATTCCTGCAATAAAGCAACAAACATTATTAAGCCTTTGATAAGGCCTTTTAAAAGAGCCCTCCTTGGCACGGGCCCGGCTGCAGGAAGCCGAGGGAAACAGCCCGTGGAGAATGAGAAAATGGAAAGCTGTGTGTCTCAGCGTCGCTGCCTTTTCACACACAGTTAAAGAGATTTGTCCAAAAATATTTAATCTGACAACTGCTTTGACAGGGAAACACCCGCAAACGACACAGAGAAAGAAGCTGATAATCAACTGGAAACAACTCGTAAGAAAATGATTTGTCTAGAAGAAAAAAAATTGACGATCTCTGATAAAATTTATTAATGTGTATGTTTGTCTTTATTTCCTTTTGTGGACAAGTTTTGTTCAAATACTATTTTTGTGAGGACATTCTAGCCTTGGGAGTCCTCACAAGTTTAAAGAGCTTTTTATGTATTTTATTTTTATAAATTAGGTTTTGTTTGGGGTAAGGAGCTAGGTAATGTATTACACCTATAAGTGTAGTGAGACAAGCACGTTTGTGTGTGTGCAACATTACTGACAATTTTCTAACTTGCCATATGCCTTGTTATTTTTGTGAAATATCTACAATCATTAACTTTTTTCCAGTCAAGCGATAGATCAGATGCATCGACTATTTTCCGTATTACCCTTTTGACTTTTCCATCTAACACATCATATAACAGCATGTTGGTTTGGTCAGTAGTTCACTCAGTTATAAATGACACTGTGAGAAAACAGGCATGGTTTGGAAAGGTCCAATGGAAAGGCAGGAACAACATCACTGCTGCCAACACGAAGAGCAGGGACAAAATGCATCAGATTTAGCATTTCAAGACAGAAATGGCAAAAAACTCTCTAGAGAGCTTTTATCTGTCTGGTAAAGGAGAGAAATAGTGAGGGATTTCCCTGAAATCCAAACCCAAATCAAACATGCTGGATGAAAATGATGGAAACATAGCTAGGTTCTGTTCGGCCATCCAGGATCTATAAATCAATGACAGGTTTAATAGTCCTTTGTCATATATCAGCTGAACTTTACTGGAAAATTTACATTACTAAAACGTAGATCTGAGGGGTATTTTGGAAAAAGGATAAATAACGTTTTATAAGTGTAAAAACATACTGACTGCAATCTGGGTCACATTTTAAGTCAAAAATATGAAATATCTATGTGTCTGCCACACTGGAACAAATCAAGTGTGATTAAAATGCTTGTCAATACTGTGTGGGCTAATATAAATTTGAGATTTCGATGATTTAATGGATGTAGGAAATATGCTGAGGGCAGCACAGGCTCACAGTAGACGGCTGTGTTGGTCACAGTGGTGCTGGTTGTTCAATGACGGACAGGTGTGACTGATTCTGCAACATGTAAGAACTTGTGGTTGTTCCTGTAGCTAAATTCCAGAGACAGTCCGGACTAAAGATGAAGCCAGGTGTATACAGTCATAAACAGATGACAATAACAGGTGTTTTGTAAGACACATGGGCAGTATGGTAGCAGTACAGACCATGAATGGATTACCGTATGGACCTACTGGGTTGAGCCCTCTGTCCAAAACGACATATGTGCATATTTCAAACCTATTAAATTCAGACCCACAACCAACTGCTCTGCTTCTGAAATGCTACCGGTGGGGTATAAAACTGTGCAGAGGGCATCAAATACTGTCACAGCTGGAGCACGACACGAACATTACCGTTGGAAAATTGGCGTCAAACATCAGAAGACACAAAACAGCCACAACAAGATTGAGAACGACCAAACAGAGACCACGAAAAACAAAATAATCAAACAGAGACGCTCAGTCTGTGGAGTTATTTGTGTTCAGGGGCCCATTGTAGTGCGTCAGTGAACGACATGTAATATAGTGGTTAAAAGGTCTCACTATACAACTAGCTCTCACTATGTAAAACTATGCCACAATAAGTAATAATACATGCCAATTTATTTAGTAAATCTATGTAAAGAACATAAACCACTGCTGATTTGAATTCATATAGGTGTAACAGAAATCGATTTAACTCAATACATCTTTGTGGTTCTAACTACTAGACGTTTAACTATGTTGTTCCTAAAGGAAAAGAAAAGAAAAACTTTTTATAGCTAAATAAGCATAACACTATAAACATATAAACCTAACAGAATTATCAGAATTAGCAAAATACAGTAGTTGACACATGTGAACTTAATTAACTGACACTCCTGCAAATTGGGGTCTGTGTACACAGACGTACTATAAACGTACCTTACAATTTTATAGCATAGTGCTGTGTGTCGCCACGTGTTTTCACTTGATGTAGTGAAAATATCTCAGTCCAACCAAGTGAAAAGAGTGTGAATGCATGGTAAATGGAAATGTTTTCATATACAAAATACATATTGAGTGCATGTGTGTACATATCTAATCATGTCATCTCTGTGTGATACCATCTTGCCCAAGCTTTGATTATTATGTAGAGTTTAGCTGCACTGTTTGTTCAGATTTGTGATCTTTTAGCAGGTTGTTGCATGTTCTCTTTTTACAAATTAAAAAGAAATTACTGAGTGCACACATATATATTTTATATACATAAAAAAAACTTTCCAACTTGGAGTGGAAAGGGACAGTGATGGACGCTACTCAGCCTACAAATACACTGTTAAATGTACAAGTCACGGGTTAAAATTAAAAACTAATACTTTTAAGTACCTCAGTACTCACTATGCTCACTATGCAGAATATCTCCATTTATTGTAACTTAGGCTATAATAATAATAATTGACACTTCATTAGTCCCTTGGGGAAATTCTTTGTGGACAGGCTGCCCCTTCGAGGCTCCAAGGGTCAGTGGTTTTGTGTCTTGTCCAAAGACACCTCAGCATGCAGCCACGGGAGGACTGGGATTCAAACCGCTAACCCTGGGGCTGATAGATGACTGCCCTACCAGTTAAGCTACATGCCGCCCCAGAAAAACTAAAACAAGAAAAAAATGTGTTGTTATTAATTATATTATGACAGGATAGGACTAATTTTACCACTGGGTAGCTTGTCAGTCTAACCCTGTAGGTCATAATTAAACCAGATAACAATACATAATGTATTTGTATATTTAAATTTTTTTATTTTAGCTAACCAAATTCTTATCTTTAGACTAGCTTAGCTGGTGTTAAATTTATCTAACTTAACACTACCAGGCAGTTTATGTGCACCTCATAAAGCTAACGTAGGTTAGCCACTGCATGTCAGTCAAAACACAGCTGTGAATAATAAAAATGAATGACAGATCATTTACATTTAGCTGCTTCAGTTTCAGGGTGCTAGTATCATTCGTGTTGTCCTGTCACTGCTTACCACTGAGGTAGTGTTAGGTGCATGGGCCGACCTAGTTACGTGTCAGTAATATCACCTGTGCTTTTTCCACTATGACAAGTCTGTTTACCAGATTTGTCTAGTTTTCTAGACACCAGATTTTATTGTTTTCTCATAAAGCATGTGCATACGTTTCCAGATCACACATTACTGGTATGTGATATGGTTACAGTTAGTTTTTCTTTTTCCATCAAATTTCTTTTTGGTCTCTGCCTCTCGACTGGCTCCAGCTACAACACTTAACAGAAGTAATGGTTAAGATAATAGATGGATTGGTGGACTTTGCGTTATGAGTGTTAAATGGGAGCATCTACTGTACTGAAGCTTTCTACCAGTCTTTTCCTGGTGATGTGTGTGCCTCACATGAAAATAAAAGAGTCCTGGATAGCTATGTATTACCTTCGTATTGGACACATTTCAGGCAGAGGGCCCAACTGTCAAAGGCAGAACAAAACAGTAAAAAGTGAAGATGATCTCTGCATGAAAATAAGTTTTGGCTTGAGAAAACCCGTATGACACAACCATCAACATGACTCGCCACTATTTTCATAAAGGCTAACACATGGGTTTAGCTCATGTCCGGAAAAACACTTCAACAATTTAAATCCGTGTGGGGTTAAGATTAAAGCAATATGTGGAAGAGTGGATGTTGTCGAATGTGTTAAATATCTGGCATGTGTTCCTGACGTTACAGAAAGTGCTGGGTTCATGCAGAAATAGGATTATATTGCAGCTTGGGGATATAAATTGGCTCCATCGTACTCAGTGACCTTAAGCAAGTTTCCAACGTCTATGGAGGCAAATTACAGCAGTGGAACAACATGTTGGATGAAAACCAGTCTGATTGCATTTGCAAACACTGATCTAGTTTTTGCTGTATGCTGGAGGTCAGTGATAATGGTGCAGAGGGACCTCTCAGTCTCTGACACTGGAAAGTCTAGTACATGATGGTTCTGGTGTTAATCCAAACCACCAGAGAAAATATAAATTTATGTGATACTGCTATATACAGAATAAAAGAGTATGTATTGGCCCTATAGATCTTTCCATTTCCTATTGCTCTGGATGCAATCACACGCTTTTCACCTCTTTAAAGTTTGAGTTTTTGCCTTGTGAGCTATTGAAATGAGGCGACGCCTGCACTTGTCACCCCATCAGCAGCGTCAAGTCAAATTCAACCAAGAAATGACAGTATATCGTGCTTCAGTGCAGAAAAACGGAAAAAAGAAAGCGTATAGTTGTATAGTTTGCATGTTGTTGCTGTAAAAACACAACACTGGTATGAATCATCTAATCTAGGTAAGAACACGAAAATTACGAAGAATACACTACAAACAAACAAACGGGTACGGCCTTACACTGACATTTCTTTGGATACACTGCTGTGATATGAATTGTGAGTAACCTTTTTTATTTTTTGTTGACTGCTCAATTAACTGACATTATTATTAGTGCTATTCTGGAGTAGGAATCATGTCCGTTAGCTAGTAGTCTTATCTTTAGTCAGTGTGGTTGTTCTGTTTTCTAAGAGAAGTGGCAGAAACACAAGCTCTAAGTGAAGCTGTGCTAGGGGAACTTCCACCCTATAACCCCAGGTGAAGCCAAGATGGCAGAGACACCACATGGTGGAGTGGATTGGATTGCATTCCTCGAAACACACACACACACACACAGACACAAAATATTTGTTCACTCTGTCCAGCCCTGAGGAAACTGCACACACGTCATCTCAAGCGTTATAGCTCTTTCCCCACATATTCACATACACACAGAAAGTTAACTGGTGTAGGATGACACCTTGAATTGGCTTATTACCACATCGAAATGTTTTTTGTGCTTTGTAACGTGCACCAAGACAATGGCAGGCCTGGGAACAGGATGGCATTAGAGAATATGAGAGAAGACTCAGAAGAAAAAAAAAAGTAAGGACACAGAAACTCAAATAAGTAATAAAAAAAAAGTATAAAAGAAAGTGTATTAACTTTTAAGTGTGTGTGTGTGTGTATTTAAGGTGTGAGAATGGAGAAACCTCAAGCAGGTCGGTAACTCGAGCCCCATGTGAAGCCTCGGCTACAGGAACTGAGCTCAAGCATACATGCAGGAAACAACAATGCGCTGACATTCCTTAATAATTACGCTTATAAATACTTTATCCAATCCAGCCCATCAAAAAAGTGAACACAGTGTGACACTGGTATCGACCACGCACGTGCAAAAACTGAAACCATATGCAAACCCCCTCTCACTCACTAACACTTCCTTTCCTTCTTCGCTGCACCAAATTCACTTCTCACAGAGATTATGTGGCCAAAAACGAACTCTGACTCAGAGACGGTGAGTCACGAATGACCACATGACACCTTTGACTCCAAGTGTCTGCCACAACCGATTTTATTGATTAAAAATGAATCATTTTGTCTATAAAATGATACAAAACGTACTAATATATATAATATATAACCAAGTCCAGGCTGGCGTCACCGAATGTCCCACTGTGTCTGATTAACAGCCACAATTGAAAAACAGTGTATCAGTAATGTTACAGTTACTGGCTTATCACCTCCCAAACCTCTGTGAGTGTGGGTTTGTGCCTGGTAGATCTGTTTGGTTTTTGGCAGGACCCCTTAAAGCTATTTGATAAGTGATTTTAGCTTCTCTGGATCTGTCATGAGCAGTGAAGAGGCAAAACTATCCAGTATTTCACAGGAAGATAATATTTTTTTTTGTTTTCCTTCATCTTACGCACCCCTGACATTTATTTTGTCACACCCAGGCTGGAATTTAGACTCCCCTTTACTTTGTGTCTTCAAAGTCCAACTGGCTTTCCATACCTAAAAATACAGGACAGAAATTTGCAATAAAAAAATATACTTTACAGATAGTGGCCCCCACCCCAGCTAACATTCGCCTCCAAAACACCACGGATCATTTTATCCAGTTCATGTACAAAACCAGTGAAGAGTTTGGACACAGTTTATCATGAAAAGATGTTTTCCATTATTGCAAAAGGGTTTTCTATCAATCAGTTCCCCCTTTAAACGAATAAACTTGAATTAGCAAACATAACAGGCTATTTTAAGACAGTACTCATGTTTACAGGCCTTTAACAGCAGCAGTTAGTACAATAGTCATTTACAATGTTAACTAAATGTCTACACTGTATTTCTGGTAAATTTGATGTTAGAAAATCTACTTTTCTTTCTTTCTACTTGTTCATTTCTATGTGAGTCTAAACTTTTAACTGGTAATGTATTGTAAAATAATTTAAGAAAGCTAAACAATCTGATAAAGCGAACATTTTTCTGACAAAAGTCTTTAGCAGGAGAAAGTTTATAGTCATGTTTAGATGTGGTTCTGTGTTTAGATTTAAAATCTAACAATGTCCATGGTAATTTAATGAGTATTTCTTTTGAGTAACTAACTGTATATGTTATGTACAGTGGCTTGGAGTCAACTAAATCTAATCAGTATCCCTCTGGACAGTTATCCAAAACAAACAAACACAATTTTGAAAGGATTTCAGCACAGTGAAAGCCAAAGCCAATTTATACAGTGGGCTTGTCTCACAATAGCTGTCAACTGGAAACAGATTTATCAATCGAGGCACAGCAATATTCCAAAACAGACTCCGGCAGGACAGAGCTGAGAACAGACTCTGACAAAGTTACATTTGATTTGCTGCGTCATTCAGACTCATTCGAATCCTCTTTGAAGCGCTCAATCATCCTGGCGACGAGCTGACAAGCTGGTTGTGACGGCACTAACCGATTTGCAGTCAGAACCAATCAATTTGCTGCAATGAGCAAACCAAAAGACAAGCTTCCTCTTTGTGTGGACGTTTGAAACCTTCTTCCAGTTTTTCAAATGTTAAGCCACTGCCTCTGTAGAAATAACACCAGCCTTTAAATCCATCAAACTGCTTTTAAACACGGACACAAATCTGCAGCATCAGTGTCATGGTGTGGAGTGGGACAGGCAGGACATTTATCAGAGCACTATAAACCCTTTAACAACAGATTTTAGTGTTTTCTCTTTTATACATGTCCATTCAACTGTTTAGTGCAGCTACCTGATCACTACTGGTTAAAATCAGCACAAACAGCATAGGTCAGAAGTCTCTCTCCGATATGCTACTATACGATTTTCAAATTAAAAGCGCATATATGTTTCATAATTACTTATTTTTTTTATTTTATTAAACAGCTCCTCTGGCACCTGAAGCCTTGTTTAAGCTGCGATTTCTTCCCCCCCATCTCGCAGCCACCTCATGGAAGTCTTCTTTTGGGCCAGATTGGAACAGAAAATCTTGACATTGCTGAAGATGTAACACTGACATGACAGACTTGTTAAGAAACACATAGATACAGATCAAAACTATCATTATTTTGGATTCATGTGTTTAGCCATAGGTTGAATATGGCTCTTGTCGGTGAGGGGGAGGTTAGGGAACAGGTTGCTGAATGACGTGTCTCTATGACTCTATGAACAGTCAAAGCGAACCAAAATAAAGAGCTGAAAGGTACTAAAATGTCAACAACGTCTACAGTTTTATCATCTGCATATTTGTACTGTCTGTCCAGAGCAGCTCCCAGGTTTGAAAGTTAAAAAGAGAAAATGAAGTCAGTTCATAAATAAAAGGTTCAGAGACGAGGTGAAAGTTTGAATCCTGAAATGAAAACCAAATCCCTGGTAGTGTTGAAAGCACAGACACGTTGACCTGCTGGACCTTCAAACTGTTAAAAATAGTGCAGACTAATATTATTATGTTTATGATAGAGGATTGGCAAAGAACTGGACTGTGATGTTATGTCTCAAATTTCATGAGCTGCCTTTGTCTCTCTCTCTCAGGACACTGAATTTGGCCCACCTTCAGGGTTATATATTTGAACCCCAAATTTAATATTTTTATGGATGTTGTCCCGCTTTCTGCCCTCAATATGATCCGAGTGGGAACCATGGGAAACAAAACTCCTATAATAAGTTGTTTCCAAACATCAGCAGAGGTTTGAAATCTTTAAAACTCAGTTACTGAAATCAGATCTGTTCAAATTAAATCAGGAACAAATAACCAACAGAGAAATGGAGCAAGAGCTCACATCTGAGACTAAAACCATCAAGGCGTATTTTTGCTCGACTCAAACAGTCAATTATGTAAAACTTCACTTAGGAAAATAGTTAAAGACCTTCAAGACAATTTGACAGGGAAAATCAAAATGTATCAACATATCTAATCCTAATTTTAAAAGAACAGAAATGAAAGATTTAATAATAAAAAAGGACATCAGTTCATACGACGAGTATCCGAAACAAAGAAAAAAGTGACACCAAACACCCATTTCAGTGGAATAATTTAGTGGGACAAACAATTTTACATTTACATAAATTATTTTGTGTTTTATGATTCTCTTTTTGTATTTGTAGCCCTTCCACTTTACACTTTCATGTGTGAATTTTATATGAGAATGTTGATTGCCATATTGCCAGTCTGAAAGTCAGTATTATAACAGCACTGCATAGTTCCCAGGCCGACAAAGTGTCAGTGTGACAAAAAGACATGCCTGACGTTCCCAGGCTGTCATGAAGTCTTTATGGAGTGTAAGTCTGTGTGTGTTTTAGATCCTCTTCTCACACTCTTGTATCCTTCACCCTGAGGCTGTGGGACCCGTCACACATGGAGGGAGGGAAGGAGAAGAGGGAGCCGTGCAAGCATCCATCAGCCCAGCTCAGAGTGCTCTGTCTGGGCTTGCCGTGACAGCCAGAGGGCAGGCACGGAGCTCCGCAAACATCTCTTTATCTTCCCCGATGTCTCTATTTTCCCCTCCTCCTCCTCATGTCAGTATCTTTAACAGAGGATTATCTGTTACCACCTCCTTTTGACTGTTTCCTCTCAGGTGCAGAGAAGCAAGGTGGCAAATTGAGCAGAGAGAATGCAAAGATGATTTTTGCTCCTAAGAGCTACAGATCTCTCTCTCTCTCTCTCTCTCTCCTTTAAGAGATTGAGAATAGAAAAAGCCAAAAGGAACAATTATGATATTCCATTTCACATCTGTCCTCCTACAACCTTCTGGGTCAAACATGAAATAGGGGCCAATAGTATCACTTAGGATGAGTCATTCCTTCTGAGAGTTTTTTTTAATGGGGCACTTGCTTTCAAAAAGCCAAAAAACTCCTCCAACCTACAAAAATAATTCCACTGTTCTCTAGTCTCCTGTGCAAATGGAGCTCAACTTACTTGGCTTTCTCTAAGCAGCTGCTACAAGTTGGAGATAATGCTGCATTTCATTCAAATGTACAGGCTGGTGTGTTCTGCTTCCCCTGGTCTACAGAGGAGAGGACGAAGGGATTACAAAGAGGATGGATGGAGGATTTTAGTTGAAGAGGATGGAGTCAGGGTCTCTGTTGGCTATCTGTGCCATGTGTTTCAATATGTCCTTTTTAGTAATGATTCCCAGCAGCCTCCTAATGACAGAAAGAAAAGAGAGGAGACGTCAGGGAAAACCAGGTTACTTTATAGTCATAGTTTTGCTTCAGCATGGAAAGTTGAAAAAGTTGACATGGAGCAGAAACACACGTATCAGGCTCAGGTCTGACTTCATATCTGGACACTGTGGCTCAGCTCAGTTTTATTTATGTCCCAGGGGGAAACTGATTCGAGGAGATCAGACTAATGTGAAAACACAGAGTGAAGGAGGGAAAAACATTGATCCCATTAGAGCCTATTACACTTTACACTACGGTCATAAATACATTCAAGTTCACACTCAGGACGGTTAGAGCCACAGCTAGCAGTTCATGTACAGTCTAGACTGTGAATACTTTGACAATGACACATGTTTTGTTCCCCAGACTCTCTCCTGGACGTTGGACACTACATTAAAATGCCAAGTCTCAACAGCCAAAATACTTACAGCCCAGAACCTGCAAAGGAACAAAGGGGTGAAAACTAATTTGTGATGTTATTTATTTTACAACAACCCCAGAACATTTCAACCCAGCTCAAAACTGGAGCTTCTCTATGGTCAGTCAGATAAACTAATTAATATGATAAATGTCGAAACATAAAATAGAATAGAATATTT
>OMLM01003919.1:8840-26697 GCA_900302695.1 Helostoma temminkii | reverse complement strand
TGTGTGTCCAGAGGCGCTGGGCGCCTGGGTGTTACTGGAAATCCAGTTCAGCAAGTGGCCGCACATTTAAAAAAATAAAGGTGAGTAATAAATCAATAAAGCACATTGAATTTTGAGTTACATACTGTATGATAAGACTGGCGACCTGTCCAGGGTGTACCCCGCCTCTCGCTCGTAAGCTGGCTGGGATAGGCTCCAGCACACCCGTGACCCCTGCGGGGACTAAGCGGTTCAGAAGATGAATGAATACTGTATGATATTACCTGCACTACCAATCAAAAGTTTGGACACGCATTCAGTTCAATTCAGGACACACAACATGGAGCCGGTGCATGTCTCTCAGATTCAAGCGACAGGTTGCAATCTTGCATTATCTGGTGGGGGGCAGTATATTTCCAATATAAATTCTTATTTTTATTAATATTGTACTTGTACTGCTGTGTTTTGCAGTATGGTTTAAACTGCAAAAAGCTTCTATTGATATGTAACTTTAAGATAGTGGCCCACTGCTTCTGATCACTATTACTACGTCTCGTCATTATCGTAACGTTATAACTAGCTTATGAGATGTGTCAATAAACGTGAGAATGTTTGGACAGAGTTTTTTCCCTAATAAATAAAATAATTAAAAAACTGAATCTTTTATTTACTAAGGTTATCTGTGTGTAATATTAAAACTAGTTTAATTATAAATTTAAGTGTGGCAAATATACAAAAAAAAAAAAAAAAAAGAAAGTGCCAGATACTTTTAAACAAAGATCTTTGATCTTTGAGGGCTATCGGTGCTAAGCCAGAGAGCTCATCCCTTCTCTCCCCACCCCCAGTTTAGGATCTGACACTGTGTTGGGAGGTGCAAGTGATCCTCTGACATGGTGATGGTGCGGATGTTTGTAGCAAAATTGTTAATGCAGTAACAACTTATTTCAAACACAGCGTTACTAGGAAAATGAGCTAATTCGATCCATATGACAAAACCTGCATCTTCCAGCAGTTAAGGTCACATTTTACAATTTGACAGTTTTTACAATTTTTACATTTTACAACTAATGCCTTTCTTATTTGTGCAAATAAATAATATGGGCTGACATCACTGGGCAGAGTCTTATGTGCCCTGCTTCAGTTGGCCATACTGTGGGCTATAATACTCTGGTGGTTATAGTGGTGTATTAATAAGATGCATATTTGCTCTGTCTCTTCACTGCTCTCCACGCATGAGTCTGACCAACCATCAAAGCAGAAAAATTGGCCTACATGCAGCACATTACTGTGTATCAGAGTGAATGTAATTGTTGTTGCATTTGACATAGTTCTGATGGTTTCCACTGAGGCCAGCAGGGTTTATTGTTAGGTAACGCAGCTTCAGTGAGGCTGCTTGTAGGAGCAGATCAGTGTAGTTAACAGTCATTAGCCTTTATTTTGAAATCAATCACATTTATTTATCTACCTTCCATTTTTACTGAAATGACTTTGAGTAGTCTTTACAAGAGAAGTTTCAGTATTGTTTATGAATGATTTTCGCATGTAAGAGGAAATTTTTCAGTTGTGTATATAAGCACATTTTAGTGGTGCGTGTAAAAGCTTTTCAGTGTAAGGCCTTTTCAATTGTGCATGTGGGAGTGTGATTTCACTTGTGTGTGTGAGTGATTTTCAGTATACACTGATCATGAGATCTGGGGAACTTGGAGGCAAAGTCAACACCTCAAAATCATTGATGTGCTCCCCAAACTATGTTTGGCTTTGTGGCAGAGAACATTATCCTGCTAACATGCACATGAATGGCGGCACCCAAGGTTTCCCAGCAGAGCATTTCCCTGAGAATCACACTGCCTCTGTTGCCTTGCCTTCTTCCCATAGTGCATCCTGGTGCTATGTGTTTCCCAGGTAAGCGATGCACACACACCCTGCTGTCTACATGATGTGAAAGAAAAGATGCTAGATGCTAATACATGCAGACCAGGAACACCCACAAGAGCTGCAGCTTTGGAGATGCTTTATTCCTGTTGTCCAGCCATCACAGTTTGGCCCTTGTCACACTCACTCAGATCCTTACACTTGCCCATTTTTCCACATCAACTTTAAGGGCAAAGTGTTCACTTACTGCCTAATATATCCCACCCACTAACATGTGCCCAGTGAGGAGATAATCAGTGTTGTTCTCTTCACCTGTCAGTGGTCATAATGTTATGATAGGTGTAGTAAATGACTTTTATTTACTGTCTGTGAGAGGATGATTTTGAATATCATATCATAGTTTTTGAGCATTAAAATGTACACATTCCTGTTTTTTAACCAACAAAAAATGGTATAATATGAGACCGGTTACCAATGCAGTCCCATAAAAATTACATCCCTATACAACTAATCTGCAAAAGTAAGTTGTTGTGAAGAACAAAATTGCAACTGAATTACGTTTTCTGTTAACATAATGACCATATGCACACAATTAACAGAAATGACAAGTTGCAAATGCTTTGATACTTATCAATTAAATATCCACAGGCAACGTATTTTTGTCTGTCAAAACATCTGATTTACAATATCCTCAGATATATAACTCCAACTGGGTTAGGGTCAGGGAAGGATGTGGACAGGGTTATAGAAAAGAATCTAACAGTCATTTCACATTCAACGTCTTCATGAAAATTAAAATAGAAACATGATGTGTCTCTAACACTAACCACGGTACTTTTTAAGCCTAAAGCTAACCTAACCTAACCTCACGCAGGGCCATGGTCTCTATCTCAGGTCTGTGGCTTGTGAGTGGCACAGTATATGCCCGCCATCCACCCTAACCACCTCTTCATCTGAAGAAATGGATCTTATCACGAAAAACATGGTCCAAACTCTTGACTTTTGTTTATTTGTAATAACCTTTTTGTTAAAATATCTCACTCATATATAACCACTTGTAACCTAATGGAGTTTCATTCCATGAAGTAGGCCTGTAAACATAGAATAATCTTTACTTCTGAATATTTAGCTCCATTAAAAATGATAACAATAAGTAGATAAGGGTATATGGCAGAAGATTTAGCTAAAATAAAACTGATTAAATCTTGAAACATCACAACTATCTTTCTTAAAGCTTCACACGCAAATGTCAAAACACATTTCACAACACTACACGGAAATACCAAATCAAAACCTTGAGCTTATGTTTTTAAAGTAAATTACTATTTCAATTAACCCTGTCAAAGTCAAATGATCCATTAGCAAAATAGTTGCTTTGTCAGCAGGACAATTACATTTGCAGTAGTGTGCAGAAAACATTTTATTCTCCTGTAATACAGAAATCCAGCCCAGTACAAAATCTAATGTGAATAAGTAAAAATATACAATCATGCTGTACAAACTAAATTGTCTCATTTGCTGTATGGTTTTTTAAATATTCTTTTCATTTCTGTGTATCTCTTTAGTTGAGATATTGTGCATAGTTTGCGCAAGTGTTGGAACCTTGAATTTAAAAGTCAGCTTAATTAATAGTCAATCTGAAAATTAAAAAAAGGTTGTATTTCTCAAATCTAAAAAGGATGACTAATCTCAACGTCTAAAGAGATTCGTTTGGCCTCCACTATATGATGGCTGAGATAGGGAGACAGAATTGGCTGGCTTATCTTGCCCCTGTGACATATAGTTCCGAATGCTGCATTGCATGATTTTCCTCCTGACTGACTGTTTGTGAAAGGGAAAATTTACGGTGTTCCTCTAAAATTTCACAGTTGTCAATCTCATCTTTATGAGAATAGCTCATAAAGTGGAGTAATGGAACTAAAGATCTTAAGATCTTAGGTGTTTTTACCTTATGTGTACTTTCTATGTGTAATTATTTTTATAAGTTTGAATTAAACCAAAAACCTCAAATCGTCGATTCAGTTCAAGTAAGGAACTTCTACTGGTTGTGTGAGGCGCAACATGTTCCATGTGTAGATTGATTCACATTTTTCCTTAATGATATGTGAAACTAATAAAGTTGAGCTTTGCACAAAGGGGTGCAGCTTATCTTACTGCTGGTCTTTCTATGAGTGTGACGAGGCAACCACAGCAAGCTGTCTGCTGTGCTTTGCAGTAAGTCACGTAGATATGTGGAACCTGAAGATTCCCCTTTTCAATACTGAAGTAATCCAGCTGGGGGAGTTCCAGTGAAGGAGGTCACAGCAGAGAAAAGCAGTTAATTCAATTATTACAAAAACTTTTTTTTAATACTAGATTTTATACTAGTTTATAGATCCAGATGAATGATGATTTGAATAGACACTGGTAAATAGGACAGTGGTGAATGCTGGTGGGTTGAGGCACACCACATTATGTACAATTTCAAAACCTAGATTTCAATAAATGTTTTACAAATGCGTGCTCATGTTTACTTCAGTCTATTCAACATCTCTGTTATTGAAAACAAACACTTGAAATGTTTAAATTGGATTTTAGGAAAAATCACAACACAACTCTTGTTACTGTAAAACCCTACTCAACCCTAATCCTAATCCTAACCCTAACCCTAGCCCTACTATCCCTGTCACGGCACTGGAGATTGCTAGTTATTTGCAGAAAAGTATATATTAGAAAGCACAGTTGTTTTTTTTTACAATATTTGTAGTACTTGGTTTTATTTTATAAAGTGCATATGTATAGGAGAACAGAACAACTTCTAATGTAACATCTGTGGACATTCCAGGTCATGGTCATCACAAAGATGCTGTTCGGTGGCATTGAGATTTGAAGTTGTAGAAGATGTTTTACGCTTCATCTGAAAAGCTTCTCCAGTTCAAATGTACTGGTTGAGAGTCCCAGCTATTAAAACTGTATGGACTTCATTACGTCATTACCTTGAGCATAATTGAAACCACCACTGAGCTGATATTACACTCTGCCATCATCATGCCCTTTAGAATTTTTTTTTCTGCATAAAATTTGACATAAAACAAGACTATATTTTCGTATGGGTACTAAAACAAGATAAAGGAAACAAAAAGTTAAATAAACAACACAATAAATGAAAAATCTCTCTTGCAGTGGCTACTATCAGTGTTCATAAGTCCACAATCAGGAGAACACTAATTACAATGGTGTGTATGGATTACAAGGATGAAGCCACTACTCCATAAAGAACATTACTGTCTGTCTAAAGTTTGCTCATTGTCACATGAAAGAGCCAGAAGGATATTGGAAAAATATTCTGTGGATGGACAAGACCAAAGTAGAACATTTCATCTTGAATGAGAAGTCTTATGTTTGACATTGAGCAAACTCTGCATTCCACTTTAACAACTTTAATTAATCTGTGAAACATGGTGGTGGAAGTACCAACATGTGGGCCTGCTTTGCTGCTCCTGGACTAGGATGGGTTGCCATCATTAATGGAGTTTTACATTACAATTACAATTAGTTGTACAAGCAAGTCATACAAGAACAGTATCCACAAAAACTATACTGAAGCTCAACAATAAGTGAATCATGCAGTAAGACAGTGAGACTAAGCAGACAAGTCATTCTTCCGAACAATGGTTGAAGCAGAACAAATGTTTTGGCCAAAACATGACACTACATAAGTTCTGACCTTAATCCTATGGAAGTACTGTGGAAGGATCGCTGCCAAAGGGGTTCACACCAGGTACATAGCCTAATTTTGGTTCATATTCATTATTTAACTGGGCTGTCTTTATCTAGTTTTAGGACTTTCATGGACACCTGATCATGTTTGAGGTAATTTTTATGCAGAAATTTTTAAAAAAACTGTTAAGGGCTACTTTGCATTAAGTTTGTGACTTAAATGCTTATAGCACTGCTTTGGTGGGAAGTAACTAAGTGCATTTACTGTACTTAAATACCAATTAATAATAACTTGTACTGTGAGCATTTAGATTATATTCCACTAGGTACTGCACAGTAGATTTTTACTATATGCTAAATATAGTTAACTAATAAATGGTATATTATAGATTGACCAGCTGTTGTGTCATATACATGAAGTAGTTAAAATAACCTCCACTTTAAAAATTTACATTACTGATGTTTAGTCAGTAATTTAGTCAATTTTTCGGATTGTAATTTATAATTTTGATATTTAATTACTGGATATTTTGAGTATTTAAAAAAAATCATTTTCACTGACGAAAAATACCAAATTACTTTTGGTTTGTTAACTAAAGGATACATCTCTGAATAGAGGAAATTAAATGAATAGTAGTGATTTTTCAACAGCCAGAAATCAGGCTCTGTGACTCTCCCTTTGAATTTCCATCACGTTGTCTACATGGTTTTCCGCTATTTGATCTTTAAAGAATACTTCCAGGTGACATCATATTGTGGTGTTCTCTTTATCTGTAATAGCTTAATGGCACAGACTAGACAATCAGCACGTCTACACAACAGTAGGAGATGGAAACACACATTAATTCAAGTTTTCTTCTTTTTAAGTTCCTGGGAATTTGGTCAAAAATATCTTTACATTTAGACTGAAACTTGGTTGGTGCAAGTTTCAAAGGGTGTATTTGGACCAAACAGTTACACTGTACATTCTCACCTTAGCACCCATAACTACCGCAGTCTTATCAGTGATCACTGAGCAGTAATACTAGACATTTCTGGTGGTATTTGTCTTTCTCATGCAATGTGTAACAGGGGTAATGAGGAAAGTACAAGTTCTTATCTGCAACAAATGCAAACTCATTGAAGCTGAAGTTGTGGAACTGGCCAAACTTGTGATTGTGATTTGTTACAAATGAATAAATTTGTGCTGTCAGTCAGCTGACAGAGTTGGATGGTGCTAAACTGAATGCTGGCTGTGTACAAATGCAAAGCAAGGTGACAAGAAGAATGATACCCCTCAGTAACCTGCCCCTAATTATTCAGTCAAATATTTTTGCTTTACACTATGACAGGTGCAGATCATCAGAAACTGATACTGGAAGCCCATGTTTCTATAATTTTACTAAAAAAGCATGGACATGCTGGGCTGGCAGATAAAAAGGAGGGGAAACACATTACAGCCACATCAAACTGCAGTGAGAGTCACTCTGGACTGACCTTTAAGTCATGGTCAAACAAGCATTTATAACTAGTAAACCTGAAAGGTTCTCAAATAGCCACAAAATTAAACTCACATTTTCTGTTGCGACTACATCAGATAGTCCAGACCACTGAGTTCACCCTCTATAAACCCTTAAATATGATCTGGAAACCCCTATACATCCCCTCTCAATTCTAGGGTTGTTGGTTTTTTGGTGTAAAACATAATAAAGATCATCTGATAGTAGCACTGAGCAACTGAGGGACACAAAACTGCATCAAAAAAAACAAAAGACTTCTGAAACTATGTACTATAGACAATTGAGACTGAAGTGTTGTATGGATAATGACCACAAACTCCTCTGTATACCAGGGTGTGCTAGGCCAAATGAGAGGCCATTGGTCCGACAGCTAAAGCTTGGTCAAGATTGAGTCATGCAACAGGACAATAACCTGAAGTAAATCTGCATGAGAATGGCTAAAACATGAAAGAATCAAGGCTTGCAATGGTCTAGACCTCAACCCAATAAGAATTCCTTGGCAGGAGTTTAAGACAGTTGTGCATAAGTGATTGGACAAAAACTGGACAAACCGAAGCAATGATGGAAAAATGTGAATGTAAAAAGTTTCTCCACAATGGTGTGAAAGACACACTGGTGACCTGTCCAGAGTGTAACCCCTCCTCTCACCAGTATGATAGCTGGGATGGGCTCCAGCACACCCGTGACCCCTACAGGGACTAAGCAATTCAGAAAATGGATGGATGGATGGATGAAACAATTAAATCATATAATTAATATAATTAATCATATAATTGCTACTAAAGGTGGAGCTACAAAGTGTTGAATGATAGGGGTTACTTAGTTTTGCCCTTTTTATTTTTGTTAAACAATGGCACAGTGAAAAGTTCTTGTTCATCTGATCTTGTTTTGCCTAATATTTAGACCTCCTATTATGTTTTTATGCTAAAAAAAACCCTCTTAGTTAATCTTGATGGTTGAGTGTACTGATTTTATTGCTCTTCATGCTATGAGTATTTAAATGTGTGAAAATGTGCATATGCAAAAGAGTATGAGTATATAAAAATAATAAAAATTAAAGTATATTCGTTAGTGGGAGTCATGGGAATAGTAACGTGTAATATTTTCCTTTAAGTAGACCCAGAAATACTGAAGGATTTTAATGGCAGACCTGAAAAGTAACCCAAGGAAGTTAACTAGCGAACAGAGAACCAAGGAGTCTGGAGAATAAACTGGAAAATCACAAAAACTGATAGTAGGCTGACACATGGAACTAGAGCATGCAGGTTACACAACAAACTGACAATGAAGCAGAGGGGAGAGCTAGTTATGTAGACTGGAGAAGGAGGAGGTAATGAGGCACAGGTGGGAATAATGACAGATGATTAGCAGACGGGGCACAGACGCACAGAGGCGACCAGGCGGGGAAAAGGCGGTACCTGAAACAAAAGGGGACAACAGTCAGTGAGAATGCAGAGGGAATCAGAAAATAAAAAAGAGAAAAACCCATAACTGCATGTTACCAACAGTTCCTCCAAATTTAGAAAATGTAAAGCTTTTTAAATTGGACCCACAAGCCAGAGAATTTCACAATCCTTACTGGTTTACTGGTGCACAGGTCATAAGATTATAACAGATGTACTTTCCATAAACAATCCACAGGTAGATAAAAATCTCAGAATTACAGGTTGCAGAGAAAGTCAGGTTCTTAAAAAGACTTTAGCAATAGTCCAATAGTCCAAGAGACAGAAAGAGAGTCCAACACCAAACTGAAACGGCCCTAGGCAGAAAACAGGTCAGGAGAACCGACGGGTCGTTTCCAGAGAGCAGATTAAGCAGGCTGGAGATATTACCCAGGTAACTGGGTAGACAATCTGGCAACCTGAGAGTATTGGCAGTCCTGCTTATAAAAGAGGAAAACACTAGCAGGCAGCAGTGATATGAGCTACTTTGAGTCAGTCCCTTACACACTACTGTAAATAGTTGCTATCTGTGTGGCTCAGCTGCAGTTTACAGGATTGTAGTGATCATATTGCAGTTCAGTATATTGTATTGTATCATAACAGCTGCCTGCAGACATCAGGGTGTCTTCAGGGAGACTTAGCGAAGGATGACCTAACAAAATTAACCATGTTTTCACTTTTAGTATAAAAATACTGATTAGCTTTAAAACTAAAATACATGCACTCAATGTGTGTTTGTGCCCCATTTAGCTGTTAAACAAGAATGAGAAAAACACTAGTTAAATCTGACCTTACCTCAAATCCAGAGATAACATGCTGTTCTGAAATAAAATCTCTCTACCTGATTTTACTACTTTATTGTGGATCAGCATTTTATAGACATGAGAAACAATGAAAAATCTGAAAATAAACACAATTTTTAAAAAATGTGCAGTGATATACAGTAAGCTACCACTGTGTTGCTAACATTTTTTATCCAGCTAATATTGCTGTAGTCATGACTCTGCTGCAGAGCAACTTAATCCTCATCTGCCTCACATTCCTTCATGCAACATAAGAATAATGGAAGAGGATGGCACCTACAGTGTAATAAAAGAAAAGATCAGAAATTAAAACCACCTTTTTATTATGGTTGTAACTGTACAGTCTGCTCTTAAATCTAATGAGAAACCGACATCACTAATTTCTTAGATATGAAATTGTGATTTTTCATATCAGTCATAAAAAACAAATTAAAATATTTTTCAAAATATTGAACTGTGTCCTAAAAAGCCTGCTTTAATGAATGCACATGGTGAATGCACATGGATGATTTGCTCTTCTCTTTTCTAGCCCAAACTGCTGATTTTAACCTTAAAGAGGAAATCACTGTTTTTTTCTCATGTAGCCTTAAAGCGCCAACAGTGACCATGTGCCCATCATCAAGACAGCAATAAAAGATACTGTCCTGTCACACTGTGCTCCATTCTGGCAAGCGCATTGTGTCCAGATGTGTGAACCTCTGTCCTGTCTGTCTATATGTGAAATTTTTTGTCTGTCCTGTCCATGCTCGCTCCGTCTTCCTCCTGCTTCCTCCTCTTCTCTCATGTCCTTCCATCTCTCTCTGAGCTCCTGTTTTCCCGCAGGCACAGACAGTGACAAAGAGAGATCATCTACAGCAGGTGAGGATGATGACAAGTCAGGGCAGTCCAGCCAGTCAGTAGCCGAGGGTCGTGGGTATCCCTCCTGAGGTGAGGAGCCTGGAAACATGAACTTCCAGTAGGAGTCTCCCTTGAAGAGATAAACAGAGCCTGGAGAGGAGAGAGAGAGACCAGAAATGTACATGCTTTAACAGTAACAATGGTTTAAAAGTGCTGTGTAGAGTGTCACTGGACCAAATGGTTTTCTAGTTGCTCTTTTTCTAGGCCTTGTATCACAAAAAAATCATAAAGTTTTAGCCCCACTCAAATCCTAATTCCAACTTTGTCATGCTTGTCTTTCTATTGCATCAGTTTTTTTTAATTTTCAGTCCCCACCATCTCTGTCTGCGATGATGCCATTGACTCCCTCTCTAAGCAGCTGAGTCCAAGTGTCTTCTTGCTTCTCTTGCTCTATGCCTCCAATGTTCCCCCACACAGGGCCCTCCTCTGGATCCCAGACTAGACCCCACTTCCCTGCTGCTGCCTCTACATCATCATCTTCATCATCGTCATGAGCTGCTCCAGTTAATCTCGCCCCCATCCTGAGGCTAGCGAGGGGCTGAGGGTAGCCTTCCTGCAGGGACAGGTCCCTGAACAGCCAGAACTGGGAGCCTATAACAAGACATATTTATTAATATAAGGTTACATTGTCTGCTGGTGAAGGGTCAGTGATATTGATTTGACTCTAAAAACTGTCAGATGTCAGAATAAATTCATATGATATGAACATACCACTGATAAAGATGATGGCATGATCTGACTGTCTCTCCAGTACAGCATGAAGACCAGGCAGATCTGGGGGTAGCCCCCCCCACAGTCTGCTGACTGAAGCCCCACGACCTGACACCAACCCTGCACTATTGACTCGCCACATTGTCAGACCTGCAGGAAGGAGGAAAAAGGAGAGAAGATGTGAGTGTTGACCACATCCAGGCAGCTTTCTTCTTTATAAACTAGTTCTAAATGTTGATGACAGTCAGACCTTTGAAGAAGAAGGTCTCTCCTCGGATTCTCGCCACAGCATCAAAACTGGTGTTACATCGATCTATGAAGGAGCTAAAGAGACAAAGAATTAAAAGAGCGTCACGTCTTTAAGTGGTACAATAAAGACTTTTTATAGTGTCTTAAAGCAAAGATCATCATTATAAAAAAACAAATAACCAACCACGATTCAGATCCTTTTTCTCTTTCTTTATTGTACAGTGATGAAACAGATTTGTCACAAGACTTCGATCATATAGTGCATCCCATTTGATCTGTTAAGTCCTGAATCAGAAAGTTTGACTGGAACATCCACTGAAAATGTAATTTTTTTCCAGATGGATGCATCGCTCATTAACAGTGTAAAAGCTGTGGTAACATACTGTTTCATTAAAACAGTTATAAACACAGTATTGGAGGCATGGTGTTACTTCCAGTTTCCAAGGTACATGAAATATGTATGTATGTGCCACTATACATATTGAGAAAAGAGCTAGTCAGCAGCATGAGTTCCAGCATGGCCTGGCACATTGAAACATGCTGAGTGTTAACAACAGCATTTAAAACAACCTGCTGGCAACATAAAACTAGAATGACACATATAAAAAAACCCTGTGGCTGCTCAGTTATATCAAGATTAAACAATATTTAAACGTGTCTGGAGACACGTGTCTCTTCACCACAAGTTAACAACACAGGGACAGGTATACCAGTCCAATGCCAGATCTAGAGCACAGATTTGCTTCACACACCCAAAGATGCTGTTACTCTGAGCTTTTTCCAGAGGCAGTAAGTACATCCACTACATTTATTTTACAGCATGAGTTTCTATTTACTTTAAAAATCTTATAAAGTGTGTGAAACAAATTCATGACTCCAGGCTGAAAGCACCTTTTATCTAAATCTTTCTATAGTCTCACCTATGTCTGTGATGACGGTGGTGATGGGATCTATGGCGCAGCTTAGGCTCTGGAGCGAGGCGAGGAGCGTCAGTAGCCAGCAGCTGGTTCCTTTTACCTACATCAAAAAGCAAAATCATTTTAAAACCAAGTAGTTAATATTCTATTCACACACTCATCAAAATATACTATCAAAGCTGCCATGTTGGTCACATTGTTGTGTTTTTCTATGGTGATGTTGGAATATAATGCTTTGGTTTGGTTCTGGCACTAAATGCGTCCTCACATGCCAACATGTTTAAACTTAGTCACCTTGAAATTGGCTAAACATTGTAGCAGTGACCAGAACAACAGCCTACACCCTAAACTCTCAGTGTTGAAATGAAGCTTTACCATAAAGCTGTGTGATGACCTCCAGATCTTGGGGTCCCAGGCGGTAGTTTAGGGGGTCCCCAGCAGGACCCTGGTAGTACGGCCGCATCACTGAGTGGCGGGATGAGGAGTGGGCTAAACCCAGTGCATGACCAAACTCGTGGACGAGTACTGTGAACAGGTCAGTACCTTCTGAGGCTAGAAATGGGGAATAGAAGATGGTAGAAAGTCAGCTAAATGAAAAGGCAGGGAATGTACCAAGGTTGTGGGACATCCGTGGTATGTTTCATTAATAATCCATCTTTTCCTGCTTTTGAAAGGGGATGATATGTTGGCGATCAAGCTCACAAGCATCTATGGACTGTAATGTTCAGTACACACCACAAGATGAAGCTGTTGCACTGAAAAAAAACAACACACTGATAATATTGCTGTTTGTGATACTGCGTGAAGTAATTGCTGAAGAGTCACTACAGGTAAGACTGGAGTCATCTCATTTAAGGTGAGCTCAGTTGACTATACATGCAATGCATCGAGTTAAACATTATACAAACATTGTTAAAATATGCTCTGTTTGTACTGTTTGTGATGCATCATGAAATTCATGAAATGTGCAGAAGGTGTCTTAACATTCCTCCACCTGGCTGTCTGAAGGCCCATGGCTCCTCTGCGTCCAAATGGACTCCTCCTGCCCTTGCAGGGTCTGATGGGAAGAAAGCGTGGCCGACTGCGCCACCTGCTCCATCAAATGGGTAGCCATCTCCGTGGTAACCTTGGAGGAAGTCTACCTGCAAGTCAGCTGCCTCTGGACTGCTCACCTGGATACAGAGGGCAATATAATGTGTGAGCATCTGCACATAGATAGTTCTGACCTGGCTTTGTAGCCACCGGCTGTGCATGTTCGCTTACCATGTTTCCCTAATGCCATAATGCAGCATCAGTCAGATACACTAACCTCGTGGAACTCCAGTGGCGTTGGCTCTGACCACACTCTTAAAGCATAGAAGACCAGAGCTCGAACCGTTTCTCTGGATAAATGGGACAAGGAGGGATACGAATGCAACCTGAAAGTATGAAGGAAAACAAAAAAGTAAATGAAAACACTTGAGTGTTGAGGCCAGATCACAGTCTGCACTACAAGAAAGTAATATTTGATTACCTCCAGTTAATGTTCCTGTGGGTCCACATGGAGATAGCCCTCCTCCTCCTCCTCCTCCTCCTCTTCCTCATGTTTGAATCTTGGTTGACCATTGACTTAGATGGTTCCTCCTGGTCAGGCAAGGAGCATCGTGGTCTACTCATCAACTCCAATGTGTCCTCATCTGAACACATCACACCATAGAATTAGAGTCTCAAAAAGTCACAGATTGAGTAGTCGTCTAAACATCAGATTTTTACAGTCCTCACCTACAACTCCAGTGTCCTCGAGGCCTGCAAACCTCTGCATGGCCTTGACAGCATTAGTGACAGCCGTCCAGGCCTGTAGCTGTCCTGTGGAGGGGTCTGGGGGTGGGAGGTAGCCATACTTCATCAACCAATCCTATGAGAGAGACAGACAGTCACCTTCACATGGTAAGTGTTCTGACACCTTAAGTAACTCAACTAACAGAGAACACAAAAAAAGGATCTTGTTATTCTTTTTATATTATCATTTCACATCTTGTCATTTTTACTTTACTGTCCAATCTGTGACTCTTAAATGCCAACACACCAGTCGCACCTTATTATACATATAATATGGTATTTTTACTGTTTAATTGTCTTGACTTTCATCATTTTGACCTTTTGTTTCATAATTTAGACTTTTTATCTCATTATTATTATTAGGCGGTGACATATTTACATGGCAGGTCAGCAGTAGCACAATACATACAATGTTACATTGTACATTCACTAATGCATTTCCAACTTTGCAGCTATTTGCATGCATAAACATGTATGTTGTTGTTTGTTTTTGTTTGTTTGTTTGTTTGTTTGTTTTATTTTACCACCAGTTTGCTGCTCTCATCTTCAGTGGGTGTCACTTGTGCAGAAGGGGTTGGGGTTACATCAGCATTAGAGAGAATTTGCATCCATCCATTGCTCAAGCAGAGGAAAATGAACCACATCTTCATTTTAGCTGCATGGTTTTGTGAGAAATATTCATAAATCTTCAGCTCCTTCAGTTCCCTGGGAGAAAAAAACCAATATGAAATCATTTTACAAAGAAATTGGTATTTTAGCATCAAGTATTGACAAGATGAAATTAAACTACAACCTTAAATGTAGCATTTTCAGAAACAGAACACATTAAAGTACAAATGTAAAAACATATTATTAAAAAATACAAAGTCTTTGTGGCTTTGTGCTCTCAGAAGATGCTCTTTTTCAGTCGATTTCTATCCCCACTGGCTGCTAACATACTAACACATATGATGGGTGTCTGTGTTCAAATTATTCCGGACAACTCCTGGTAACTATGGAATCTGGGAAAACATACATGACATTCAATGTCACCACTGCTTGAAGGAGTTAAAGCTCTCAATGAAAGTGGTTGATGGGAAACCTCTATATCGTATTCCCACTGGGGAGCCAATCTACCAGATCCAATCAGAAGATGGAGGGATATTACCATAAAATATGGAGGGGAGGGAACTGCTGACTGCTGTACATGACAGTAGTGGGTGTAAGTGCGTGTGTCTGTGTCAGTAAGAAGATGCTTCATTTAATTAAGTTAGAGGGTATACCATTTCAGTTAAAGCATGGGTGGCAGAGGAGGAAGGATGAGTGGGAGAGAGGATGAATGGAGGAGGAGGAGGAGGAGGACAGTGTTAATAAGATTAAAGTAGAGAGCAAAAGCCAGAGGGTGAACACTGAAACAATAAACATCCACTGTCTGTTATAGGAAATGTGTCTAACATACAAAAGTTCTGTATGAGAATCTGATATACTTTAAAGTGTCTAGTGCAGAGCCTCTAGGTGAGATTTTCTCATCAGCTTTACCTCACAATACTTTTTATATATACTCCTGGTTGTAATGCACAGCCAGTTTACAGAAATGCTCTGCACACGCTACAGAATCTAAAGGACATTTTACATCAAAGATACTTTTCTGGGCACCAGATAGCTTCTGAGAAGCATAAGGTCTCATTTACTTCATACATTTTTTCTTAAATTTGTCCTTAAGAAAGTCCTAAGAAAAATGTACATTGGATTCATGACGTGGTCTTAAACCGCAGATTTTGTTTGTAACTTCATTCTTATTTTAGTTAGTCCAAAGTCTTCTTAAGTACAAAGCGTGTTTCAGTTGTTCCCAGTAAGTGAAGTAAAGGAAAGTGAAAGACAGAGGAGTAGAGTAAGCGGTGCTACAAAATAACACACGCACAACTGATGAATGAAAAAAAAGGCTAATGTCAAATCTGGAATAAAAAATCTTCTTCTCTTCTAAAGGACAGGTTTGCCAGGAGTTATTTGAGCTGAGCGAGTTAGGCTTGAGGTATACTTGGTTTAAACCGGTACATGTATGTGATTGATTGATGTTTGTTCTTAGCAGAACAAGAAGCGGAAGAAGAGGTAAACTTTAGTTTATCGCACAACGTGACAGGAGCGGTATCAAGAAAACAGCAGCTGCAAGATCATAAAATAGTCTGTGAGATTCCTTAATTTCCAGCACTGCCCCACTGGATTTACACGGTATTGCATCTGGTGTGTGCGGCACGTTAAAAATGGGAGACCTGCACAGGTGACGCTCCAAACCTACACTGGCGCCATGTAGGTGCCATGTTGCACGTGCGGCCTCATAGTTGACAGCAGCCATAGCTGTCCTGTACCCAAAGAGGGTGAGAAAGCTGTGGTAATGGCTGTCCTACGATGTGAACTGAAGTGCTAATGTAGAAATGTAAAAAAAAAAATTTAATAAAAACTATATAAAATATTTTAGTAAGTTTTTCTTACAGGAAACTAGAGGTAAACTGAATGTTGAGAACACTGTGTGGTAGGAATCCACCTGTTCATGACGCACTGTGCTGAGGGTCATGACCTTCGTAGGTTGACTCCAGCTTTAACTAAAGGTGAACAGTATTTAAGGCCACACATTAAAAAAAAGACTGAATTTCTACACTAGAATTGAAATATTGTCAGTTAAGATGAGTCTTCAAAATGAGTCTTTGAACTAAATTTTGAATGTATTTATTTTGCAAAAAAAAGCAGACAAATAAAACAATGAAAATATACCTGCAAAACAATTGACTGCCTTATTCAACACCTATACCTTGGAAATTACAACGATAAATTACATTAAATGAGCAATTTTTCCTGATGTCTGTTTGTCAAATGTTTGTAACGATGGAGGTTCGAGTTTCTTTGAAAATCAGACCTGAAATGATGTATACAATGATGATGTATTTAAACATTTAATATGTACATAAATAGTAAAAACTGAGACAGAGACAGAAACATGAACATACATCAAAGAAGTAGGTTAAAATGTGCTTTCCTAAATAATTTTACAATATGATAAAAAGGTATAAATACATTGTTAGCTTACTATTTCTACCATGTGATTCTGCTACCTTTTTACACCAAAGTCAACCAGTTCTCTCTTCTTCAAGTTATCATCAGTTATTATTTTGAGTCTGCAGAGAAATTCATATTTTTGCACTTTATGCATAATATTCCTCTTAAGAGAGTACTACAATGAATGTTGTTTTTTTATAACTAAAAATAATGAGATTAGATTTTGATCTATATGTCTGCAAATCACATTTACGAATGATGATAAATGAACAGCATCATTTTTTATGTACAGATTTGATTTTAGTATTTAGTCAAAATCTTGAGGTGAGTTGAGATCAGGATTAGGATTATTACTAATCCTGATCTCATTAGTAACAAAATCCTTATTCTGTGAGACTCTGTCTGCACAGTAGTGACTGTACCAACCCTGACACATTCACCATTTCCACAGTCTGGTCTGCAACTGGTCTCTGATATGTCACCTTCTACTACAACACACTCATGCATCAGACAAACTTAACAGAAATAAATAAATAAATGCTAAATAAATGCAAATCTAGTTCAGTTCAGGCAAACTGCAGGTAACATAAAATAAGCAACACAAGTAAGGGAAGTGTTACATTCATGCTCACCTTTTACTCTTTGCGTCCGTCCTCCCTTCCTCTCTCTCTCTTTATGTGCCACTATAAGAACAGATGGGTCCTTTCTCTTCTCTTGCATCTTCTCTTAAAGCCCAGCTCATAACCCCCACCCTCTACCCCACCCACTGCCATGACAAACGTAGGCTGGCTTGTTTGCAGAAATGCACTTTTTTCTATTCACTTTAGAAGCATATGATGCCTGATCAGTTTGCCCCTTCTGTCTTACCCCTCTTTCACCTCTCAACTCCACGTCCATAAGGAATATTAAACAAATATGTAAATAGATGCTTTTATTTGATA
>OMLM01003912.1:60194-86862 GCA_900302695.1 Helostoma temminkii | reverse complement strand
AGATGTGATTATATTTTAGTAAAATAGTTTTGCAGGTTTACTCACCATGGCTGACAACCAACAACACCAAAAGAGTGAGAGTCACAGTCTTCATGTTTTCACAGTGGCACTTCTCCACACACCAGTCTGAATGAAAAAAATTAAATGCACAAGTGTGAGAAGATAAAACTCTTCATTTGTCCAAAAACTTCTGTTCAGAGCACTGTCATACTGTAGAAACCTATACATATCTTACCTGATTAATTGTCCTCGTGTTGAGTGTTGGTACCTCGTGTGTGTGCTGGCAGGTTGGTGGCCTCCTTTTATCCGGTTTTACCGTCCCACTGATGCGTTTAAAATTTCAAAGCATGAGGAAGTTCTTACTGTAATTCCCCAGTTTTTATTCCAGTTTGCTGTCTCTGATTGGATGATGTGTTTAGTGTCCATTACTTCCTGTATAACCTTAAACTGACTGAATAAAAGTCAAATTACACAAGGAAGTGCCAAATCAACATATAAAAACATATCTGCCTGAAAGCTGGGACAATTCCTGTTGTTTCACAATACAATTTTGCTGACAGTCTTCTTTTGGTAGAAATAAAGCTCTTAAATGTCCCTGGAAAGACAGAAGCCAATACACAACAAGTAGCTTAACTATGTTTAAACAGCACAACATCTAGGGATGCACTAGTTGTGATATTCTTAGCTGATACAGGTACCAATATTAAAAAAAATCCTTCTTCATGAATTAAACTTTTCCATGGATCTCATCTTCTTTTTGATTCCACCTCAGCTGGTGATTTTCATATTGATTTGGCCTGTTTTATGTCTGCCTTCTTATTTTACTAACGTCAAGTTATAACAATCATTGTAAGGGTCTGGTCTTTAGCCAGAATTAGAGATGAAATATTAAATGGTTTTATTGATAAGGACAAAATAACCAGGTGGGTGTGGAGGTGGAGGGAGTGCCAAGTAGATACACAACATAGAAGAGGTAGGTTAAGAAATACAAAAGGGCCGAGCATAACAAGAGACGACAACGGGGAAAAACCCACAGAAGAACTAGGGCAAAATTGAGAAACACACAATGCAAAGAACAAGGACAACAAGACAAAATCTCCAGGTTTTGCAGACCAAAAAGACTGAAAGACACTCACCAAGCTTCACAGAATTATACAAACATAGTGAATCAATCACTCAAACCAAATCCCAAGGTGAATATCAGATGTCCAAGTCCATAAGAGAAAACAAGAAAACAAATACAAACTCTGACAAACAGTTCAAAGTCTCTCAACTAAAAATGGGCCAGGGTTTACAAAAGCAAATTAGACAGAAGAAACTACCAGAACCAGAACCGGTGATAGACCAAGTGAGGGAAGGGTAGACATTATTGAGTAGGTGAGTGTGTGCATATGAGAGAGAGGATGGAAGAGATCAGGAGAGTAAATATGGGACATACAGAATGAGCCAGAGAACAGAGAAATGGGCATGGATCTTAATATTTACTTTACTCATTAGTTTGCTCATTCTCCCTGGTTTTGGTTATCAGTTGTTACACTGACACTTGTTTGAGATTTGTATCCCTGTTTGTCTGCTGAAGGCTTCATAAGTTCTGAATTTGAGCCCAGTTTTGCTAAACATGACTGATATTTCCAGTATATCAAAAGCTGTCTCATGTTGGAATTAGTATGTAGAAACCTGTAATGGAAAACGTACACACAGTGCACAGCTGACATCCTGGTTCAAGCCCAACTTGGCTCTAAACACACTCAGGAAAGACAAGCTGATAAGTGACTTCACTAGATCTCAGAGGGATCTTAGAAAGCTTCTCCACCCGAGTATGTTTTACTTGTGCTAGTACAGAAGGTGGTGGTGATGCCTTTATTACCAATATATTTTCAATTAAATAGACAAGATCATCAACTTGTTTTTGGCTGTTGGATTAAAACCATCTCCATTATAAATTGCCTTGTTCAGAAAACTGCTTCTACAGAAAACTGGGTTCCTATTCATGATTTTAGAGATTTAAGATTGTGTATTCATTTTTATTGTCCAGATTTTCCATGTAAAGTAAATTTGTGATATATGTAATGTATATATGAGCTGCACAATAATGAAGTGAGCACCAAAAGAACTGTCCTAAAGGTGTTTTATATACAACAATACTTGTTTGTAGCAACTGAAAAGCAATGAGCGACAAAAGTTATCTTTCTGGTTTGTCAAAGTTTCATCTTTATTGTGAAAATGTAGTACAAGCTACATCACAGTAGAATTTATGTTGTGCTGCATGTTGCTCATTTATCTATTGCACAGATCAAACCCACAGCTACGGCAAGATATAATGCCTTGAAGATTCATCTTCGCACAGTCCCATGATGACATGCAACCTTTGGAGAAGCTGGCCGCTAAGGCAATGTGGAAAAAAGACAGAACAGATTAATGGACAATTAAAATAATAATTCTGCCTTCATAAAGGGTTTTTTGTTGCTGATGTCTGTTCCTTTAGCTGAACAATACACTGAAGAACACTCATATACTTACTAGATCCAGCAGTATAAAGGATGCTACCACAGGCATCAGTTCCAGCAGTACAGGTCTCAATGGGGTTTGGACATATTTTCTTGCCTCCGCAGTAGCACCTCAAACCTTCACCTGAAGAAAGAAATAAGAGAAAAAAAATTTTGTTCAATCATGGTGTATAAGTTTCCAGGTATTAAACAGTTGCAGAGCCTCAGTGAAGAGATGTGATTATATTTTAGTAAAATAGTTTTGCAGGTTTACTCACCATGGCTGACAACCAACAACACCAAAAGAGTGAGAGTCACAGTCTTCATGTTTTCACAGTGGCACGTCTCCACACACCAGTCTGAATGAAATAAAATACAAGTCTTAGAAGATAAAACTCTTCATTTGTCCAAATACTTCTGTTCAGAGCACTGTCACAGCTTAGAAACTTAAATGTATCTTACCTGATTAATTGTCCTCGTGTTGAGTGTTGGTACCTCGTGTGTGTGCTGGCAGGTTGGTGGCTTCCTTTTTATCTGGTTTTATTGTGTAATTGATGCATTTCCAATTTCATTTATCATCAGTGTGTCATGATTAACTCTAAAACTTCCTACACACATGCCAAAACCATACATGGATAATGGGAAAACACAATATGATGCCCTTGAGTGAGGACACTCAAATATTTGAGGTATTTGTAATAAGCAAGTGACTCGCTAGTGATGTCAGCGCTTTCTGCTCAGGTGCACTTAAAGCTAGGTGTTGTTCACTAACAAGGAAATGATCTGAACATGAATAGCACTATTCTACGCAGTCTTCTTTTGTTATCAAACTAAACTTCTTATCTTTCTGTCCTTTCAAACTGGCAGTGATTTGTATCATCAGCATCATAAGTGGCTCATGATGTCACTTCTTTAAGCATAACTATGACATGATGTGATCCAAGTAAAAAAATCAGCAAACTGTTACGAATTCAGCTGAGTGTCATAAAAACAATCTAGTTAAATATATGTAATGATATTTTGAAAATGTAAAAATAAAAAATAATTTTTAACAGCATCCCAATTCCATTCTGTGTAACATTGTCAAAATGATAAAATTACATATTCATGGACTATTTTATTTGACTTATTCCATCACATTCAGCTTATAACCTTTAATACTAGTTTTACTATTGAACATATTATATTGTTATTGTTGGAATACTATACAATATGTTTCATGTCTTCTGAAGTTTGTGTGAATGTACAAGCATAAACACATTTTAGATTTCCTATTTATGAAACACGACCTCAAAGGTGTCGCTCCATGAGTTGTTTCAGTTTATTTCATTATCCTCAGTTTGTTGAGGCCATTTTGACGTTTCTGACAGCCTCATTTTAAGGAATTTTGCCAAATTAAAAACAAGTGAGATGCAGTTTGACTTGAAAAATACCGGTCTTGTTTCTTTTTCAATTAGGAGACAAGAAAGTGTAGTATGCCGAATGCTGTGATATTCAGTCCCGTACATTGGACCCAGATGGATCCTCAGCCTACAGTATGCCAAGTTACATTTTCTCAGCATCATCCCTTATCGTTGTTAGACAGCATTCTTCACCCTGGCTCAGGTGGTTAGTTTATATTATAAAGGTAGGATAATTTGAGTTTACTAGTATTTTATTTGATTCATTTCGTTTGTGCTTTGGAGTAACGCTGTTTTCGTCATTTAGTGACAATAATGACAATAAAGTATTAGTAATAAGTGCATTCAGTCAAAATAAAGACATTATCTGTGGCACAGATGAAACATTGGTAAAATATACTGCAGGCTTGTGGGCTAACTCATTCCGGCTGACAACCTGCAAGAGAGAGAATCTTTATATTTTCACAGCTCCTTGTCTCTACATGGAAAATGTAAAAGGGTGAGAACATTAGCCACAGCAATTTCCTAATTAAATGTCAGAGAAGTTTTATGATACACATATTGTGTGGACATGTAAAAGGTGTAAAAAAGTTGAATTGTTTTACTACAGCATTAATACCTTAACTTCCTTTTGTAGCCCAGTTTAAAATAATTCTAAAACTAATTCATGAAAACACATTTCTCAGTGGGATCTAAAACTCACTAAGTTGAGGCAGCGTCAATAACTTTATAGTTATTTTATATTTTAGTTAAAAGCATAAAAACCCTTTAAATAGGTTGGTTGATAAAACAGGTTTTAATGGCCAGCCATAAATAAAAGTAGCTATGGTCCTGCCCACAGCACTACAGCACTCTGATCTTATTGCACATATATTATTATTGCATTGCATTACATTTGCTTATTCAATGTGCTGTTAAGTCTGAAATTTCCATCTTGGTTTTCCTCACAGAGTGACTTTTGCCAAAAAATGCACTGCTACACCAAAGACTGAGAAGATGCACTGCATGATTATTAAACCAATATATAGTAATATCCAATAATGACTATAACAGATGTGCTGTTTCCGCTTAACTTGCAATTAAAACCCAACTTATTGCTTGGGTAACAAAATGTTGTAATAACCTTTCTCTCCATTATAATGCAATAGCTGTACTTTATGTGCTTGTTTTTTGAAAAGACAAACTGTACTGTTGATGAGAGAGATCTGCTGAAATCGATCCAGTGGTGACCCAACTCAAAACTTGAACACAAAATAAACATGCAACACCAATAAGTGTGTTTGCTGAAGCCCTGAATGAAGCAATGTATGAAAAACACTAACAGAAGTTTTACAAGTTTAACACATGACAAAAATATGGAAATAATGAAAAGAAAAAACAGCAGTCATGGAAAAACCTGATTCACTGCCAATAATGAAAAGCAACAGCTGGAGATCCTCTTTTAAGAAACACACGAGAGACTTTCAATATTCAATGTGTTAGCAGCTCTTAAGCATGCGGTAACTAAGGTTGTGAGAGGTTGAGAGAGAGTTTTTTTTATTCTATGGCTTCACTTAAAGTCATAAAAAATATGGACATGTTGCGCATCTATCAAAACAGAGAAAACATTTTAGTTGTCAGAAGTTTCCTGTAAATTCAGCAATTTATCAATATTTAATCAGATCCTGTGATTTTCAACAGCATGAATGAGTCAAAAATTGTTGTTTTGTTCTGGTTGAATTGTCTGAATCAAAGTTTTGAGCTTTGCCACAAATATTTAGACACCTGTATTTGTTTCTGAATTCCAATTTCGCCGTTTGTTTTGCAGCCGTGCATAATTACATTTTCAGAAATACCATATGGATAAAGTGAAAGTGCAACACAGCAAAGAACAGAGCAATCATTTTCTGCACACTTTATTTTGTGAGCCAAAGGGAAATCCTTCAAAAAGAATAACATTCCTGATAATTATCAACACTGTATGAGTATCATGAGTTAATGTCAAACAGGAATTCACCTGTTGCAAATTAATAATAGTATTAAATATTTCATAGACCAACTTTTCAACTTTTACTAAATATATACATGTATTTATGTCTGATGTATCTGCAGCTTTGTTGTGTTCATAAATTCATCATGATCATTGAGAAAGACATTTTTCAAGTTTTTAAAAGTTCTTTGCTCTTTTGTGGAGAACAGAACTATACAGCCATAAACTGTATTTAATACTGTGTTAAAGATTAATACATTAAGTGCAGTAAAATATCCTAAGGAAACAGTATTACATGTTTCATGGGACCCATTTTTTGTCCATTTATTAATGTTTATTTTATCAGCAGCTACTTCATATTTTTAGGTTTGTGCTGCATTTCATCGAGAAAAAAATTTAATCTTTTGAAAACTTTGATGGAGAAAAGCTGAACCTATTTCACAGCTATATATTTATCGTAGTGGTAAGAAAAAAAATAGGAAATGTATTCAAATCTCCTGAAGGATCATTAGGCGAGCATAAAGACTGTTTAACAGAAATATAACAGAAATTATCAACATTCAAAACAATAAACAATCGATGCTTTGTGATGCACATACTCTACTCTCTATATTAATGATGAAGCATGTGCCATTTTTGTTCTTCTGTATATTAAAACATCAATTCTGACCTGTCATATAAATACAGTATGTGTGTACAAAGTCAATATACAGTGGTCATCATGTAGAATACTTACACACTGATTTGGAAGCCTTTTCCTTAGGAAAAAAAACAGCTTTACCATGCAAGGAGGTAACAGGTATTATCAACTTCAGATAGAATTTTGGAAAAAATAAAAATATATACAGCATATTCTTGAAATCGCTTGTCTAGTGCTTTAAATTCCTTCAATAAAGCCAAGATAATGTACATATGACATGCTTTTGCATAGAAATGGTGTTTATTGAATTGATGTTATGGTGAGGTAACTAGCCTGCAGATATAATTTAATCTGTGAGGTCCTGACACCATGACTGCTCTGTGCTCGCAGTGTGGAAACCGTTGCTGGACCTTTGTGATGACACACTTTCACTGTCCCTGCTCTCCATTGAACTCCCGGTCCCCAGCAGACACTCCATACTGGGGTGCTGTATGGCAGATGAGTGGCCCAGTGGAAGATTGGGCTCAAGGGGATCTGACTGTGATGTCTCTGATTCGATAGAGGATCCAAGAGCACAACGAGTTAATCTAGGAGAGGCAGAAATAGGGTGTATAGAGGGGTGTGGGTCCTCGACTTGGAAGATGGAAGTGTCCTGGATGATATTTTCAGATGTTGGGACAGAGATCAGAATGCCAATGTCTTCATGCGAAGTTTGTGATAAGTTAAGATGAGACTCAGTGGATAAGTAGAGCTGTGAGTAAGAGTTTGGTGACAGGTCCAGCAGGTTGTTAGTGGACGTTCCTGTAGGGGCACTGGAGAAAAGGCAAGAGTGTTCATCGCTGTCACTGGGAAGAGACAGGCTGGTCCACAGCTGTGCAGTCAGACTCTCGCAGCTATGACATGAGCCTAACCTGGGTGCAGAATTTATAGAGTCACATGGGCAGGTGTTTGCAGCTGGGCTAGAGGACTGAGGTGAATAGTGGCTTTTTTTTAGGGTTTCATCAGTTGTACTGTAGCTGCAGTGAGCAGCAGTAGAGACACTATGGTGGCTGTGGTCCTCACGGCTCCCAGGAACATTAAGGAGATGGTAAGCTGAAGCTAGGCTGGATGGCAAGTCAGTGTTTGGGCCTGTTTGAGAGCTGGGCACCAATTGCACGCTGTAAGGACAGGAAGCTTTGTAGTGATGCAGAGATAAGTGGGCCTGGAGGAGATGCATCATATGGTGCAGGCCCTTGGTAAGCTCAGAAACGTCCTGGTTTAATGCACCCATCTGTGTAGAGAGTGCACACAGTTTAGTGATGACACTAAGACAATGGGGCATATCCTACTTTGTACTTTCTATTATTACACTGACATACTAGAGGCGGCAACAACAGCATTAAAGCACAACACAACTGCTCTACCCACTTACATTCCCAGCAGGGAGTGAGAAATTAATCAGTTTCTGTCTTTGAGATTTAATCTCAGACTCAAGTCCAGATGTCATTTTGTCACGACCTTCCAAAAAAGAACCAAACAATTGACAATGTAATCCCCTCTATAGCTCTAAGAAACAGCTTCTTATGTAGAATTGAAATCCAGAGGGACACAGACAGAGGAAAATGACGCAAATAAGAAAACCCAGAACAAGCAGCGAAACAAGAGAGAAAAGGGCCACAGAAGAGTAGAGCGGGTTCTGAGCAAAAAAGTTATTTTCTCTACATCGCTGAGTCAGCATTCCTGACGATCCTCTGCACTGCAGAAGTGCCCTGCGGATTAATTAATTATAACTTCAGGCAGCACCTACCTCAGCCCATCTGGCTGCACCTGCTTTCACTCTGTTTACATTTAGATAGAGAGAGCAGGGACAGGAGTAGAGACACGGTAGAAACGGAGTCTACCTGAACTCATGGTATGTTTCCCCATGTTCCCCCTGATAAAAGATGAAATACCAGAAATGTGTTTATTTTATTGGTTTGCTAAATACGAGCAGTAGTCATTTAAATATGACAGGTAATTTCACCAAAGTGAACTTTCATATAGGACTATATTTAACTTCTTAATGTGAACATTAGTAGGCTTTTTGTCCTGTGCTTCGTAGGAATATCTCACAAACAAAATACTGGTAGTCTTCTCAATACCTTCAGTGCACTCGGATCCGCAGCGTGGGCTGGGTTGCATAGCAGCATATTGAAACTTTAATGTGTTTTGTTTGCTTTAATATGTTAGTATTAGTATAGTGTTATTATGTTATTGTCATTGTTCCTGTAATTATGCATAAGTAAGAGCCAAATGCATCTAGCAGTAGTCCAGAAGCTGAACATCATACTCCTTGGTCTTTCTCTGCCTCCGCTTTAACAGCAGCTATTCCAGAGGCAGTTCTGCGTGTGTGTGTGTGTGTGTGTGTGTGTGTGTGTGTGTGTTCTTGCCAGGCAGGCTCCTGACCACCTTACAAACTAGAAATGGGGCCCTACTCCATCAAGGTTACTTACGACACTGTTACAATGACATGATATCACTGATGTGACCTGCAAATGCACGGGAGGAAACAATCACCAACCAATATAATCTTTATCGCTCAGACATGCCATATCGCCCCATGTCTACGTGACAGCATGGGAAGCTGTCCATGTTGCCCGTACCTAAATTCACTACTGGCTTTGTCTGTCAGTTAAACTAGACTAGGCCAGAGTTCACTCTGGGTCTGGACATTCACACTACACACTACCGGAGCACAAGTGTTCTTCTCCTGTTCTTTGACATCATCGGAGCTGATTGATGCACGACTCCAGGAGTGGAGCACAATGTGCATGTAGCATATCAAATGAATGGAGGCAGGTTGATTTACCTTTTGCTTCATAAATGCAATGATTAAAAGAGAGTCACAGATAATCTTAATGATGATGTTCACCGTGCTTGATAACACTTAACATAGCAATAATGATAAAAATAGCCTACACCATGCTGCTATGCAGCCCACTCCCTATTCACAAGGTATTGAAAAGACTGTATGATATTCCTACATAATACAGTACTAATGTTGATATTAAGTATTAAAATTGTTCCTAAATCAGTGTGATCACATATTTAGTATTTGCTCTTCAAGATTCAAGATTCAAAAAACTTTATTAATCCCAGAGGGAAATAGTTTTGCCTCTTACAGCTGCTCTCTCAACAAAGAGAGGAAAGAAAAAAAAACAATCCTAGAAAGATCAATGACAACACAAATAACAAAGAGAACACGCAGATCAGAAATGTACAGTATTTGTGTGTTCTCGTGTTCCCACGCATTAAACTAACTTGTTCACATGCATTACTAAGTTTTGGCCACAGGATATTTTCTTTCTCCCAGATGTGACAAGCCCATAAAATGGTGAGAGAGATACAGAACAAATTTTATTTGGATCTGGGTCTTTGGTCCAATCAATTTTAACTTGTGGTAAGGATTGTATCTTACCTTCTGGCTGAGTTGACTGATGCTCTGTCTGACATCGTCAGTCTCCAGCAGCAGAGCAGAGTTAACTTGTGTGAAGTCTGGAGAAATGAGGAGGAGAAAAAATACTAGAACACAACTCAACACACTCTTTTTATAACATATTAATATGAAACAAAATGAATGAGGTGTGACACAACTGTAATTCATGTAATTTATACATGGATCCAGATGTAGCTGTAAGTTTGCACAGTGTGTGCAGTATTATCTGGACTGCACTACACATTTTATTAGAAACACCTCTGAATAAATAAAAAAAATAACTATAACTACTACAAATTGCTCCCAATTATTATGTGAGCTATTGTAGAGCAACTAACCATGACCAGTTTCACAGCACGAGGCCACTGGAGAAAAAGAAAAAGAAAATGCATGCAGTCCTCTGGGAGGTGCTGTTGGATAGACAAACGTAAAACTACAATTTAAACTCTAGAGGAGCATGCTAAACCACATTTTTGATTTAAAAAACCTTCAGTATGTAGCATGATTGCCTGAAGCCTGATTGTCATCCTAAAATAACAGCCATCATCAGCTCAGGTGTGAAGATCAGTAACCTGCTTTGACCTCATTTGTCCTCTAACATGTTCTCTGGGTGTCATTTTATTCTTCTGCGCTCTCATATTTACACAGAAGAGGTCAGGGCAGTGTTGTGGTATCCACTGTTTGAACTCTTTACCTCCAACCATCTGGCACCCAGGTGACCTTCACAGCTGGAGGTGGTTTGGTTTACCTTGGGTTCTGCCTCCTGGACCGGGTGTAGGCCTGCTGTGTTCCACGTTGAAATGGAACGTGTGCCCATTGTCTTCGATTCCATCTACAACCCTGTTGGGAGGGGGTGAACAGCAGGGAAGCTGCAGTTAATGTAACAGTAGAGCTTTTCAATTATCATCTGAGCCTATCAGAGAACTAGTGTCATGAGAGCTGGTGCTGGAAGAGGATCGTGTGGGAGAAGAACCCAGTCTGGAGGGCTGACACCTAAGCTCTGTGAACCAGCACTTACCCATATCTAGGACTTACTGGATGACTTAGGGATACATTATGAATACAGATGGTTGAGGCTGGAGGATAAGGTGATCTGGAGATGTAGTGATATCTGTTGAAATATACAGTGCAAGCACACTGACTATGCAAATAAAGAAGATGATACACGTTTCTGTAGCATAAGTTTAGCCATCCATTACAGCAACACCTGTTGGGAAATAACTCTTAATGTTAGTTTCCACATTACCTGGGACTTAGGTCAGGAGGGCCAAAACAGGTGACAGTTGGGATAAGCAGCTTTGCAGGCTTTTGCTCAGCCCCTGACTCTCCCTGGGTTGAAGTTGACGGTGTGGCTATGGCTGATGACTTGTGCTCTTGTTTTTTTGGTGGCTGAGGGGATGAACTCTGCCCATGAATGCCACGGCTGAGGTTTGGTGAACGGCAACGCCGCAGGGCATTGAACTGCCGCAACTCATCCCCTAGCAGGTTCCCAAGTGAGGTGCGACGAACAGGGTTGTTGAAGCTGGGCAAGAGGAGGTTGCGACGGGAGCGTGTAGCTGGAGAGTGGTTGAAGGGATTGTCAGGATCATCGCTCTTGGTTTCTACAATAGAGGAGAGCCTGGTTTCCTGAAAAAAAAAAAAAAAAAAAAATACAACATGCATGACTTGACATGACATGATGGTGCAAAAACCTATAAGGGCAGAAATAAAATGCATATTGTAAATATTAGAATGAAAATTAGATGAATGGTAAAATATGAACTAAAATCATGTTGAAACACTGATTAAAATGTACCTCCCTACTTTTCCACCTTAATGATTATTCTGGCTCATAATAACTACTTTATTTTTCAAGGCTTATGATAAAGGAAAATTGTATAACAGTATTTTAGCTTATAGGAGTTCCCATTAAAAACCACTATTGACCCAGTTATTAAAGTAACTTCAAGCACTGAAGGGCTTTCTCTGTTCCAAAAGACATTTAAGCTGTAGGGGAAGTCCTTGCATAGACTCCAGTACTCACTGGAATTCCAGCATGTCCTAGAAAAACAGGAGGGGGTTACTGTGAGTAACCAGTCACATGCCCGCTAAAAACCAGGAAATTAAATGTATGATACAAATCCACTCACCACAATTGTATCATGGTCCTGCCTTCTGAAATTGAATCTAATTGAATCAAATTTAATTCAACACCAGGCTTTGTGAGTTTATTATAAAAGAGTAATGACATCTCAGAAAGAAGACTGAATTTGTAGCAAACTCACATGGGAGAGCCTGGGTGACCTTGAAAACCTGTTGAGTCCCTGCAGTGATGAAAAGAAAGCAACACGAATTACAGAAGACACAAAATATGTTTATTTACTCAATCTTATACTGAATGACAGTTGTTTTTCTCTTTTGCTGATGACAACATATGATACTGTTTCTTCTTAATTGCAGTGGGATTGCAATGGAAGCTTCAGCTTTCTGCTGCAATATGCACAAGTTGTTAGTAATTTAGCATATTCACCAGCTAGATGGCAAATGAAACAGTGGTGGAAGCCTTCCCTCATGTGGTCCAAGTCAAGTGCCAATAATGCTCTTTGATGCAAAGGAGCCAATTCACTAAGAATGCACATAAATTTTATCCCTCATTGAACTGAATGCTGAGTGAAACATAACCACTGTCAAACAGAAATTAAATCTAAAGTAAAACTCTAGCTGTGGTGCTGTATGAGAAGCAGAGCACACAAATTCTGCTCATAAAGGAACTTTACCCTGGAGCAACATGGAATGAGTAACTACCCTAGGAACTTTGGTGCAAATGATTTGATGTTAACTGAACATTAATATCAACTAATAGGACACTAACGCCATAAGCGTCCTATATATCGAAGTGGGCGTTTGCAGGGATTTAATCAAGGAACTTTATTTCATCGCTTATGTTACTTTGTGTTTTAACACCTGCCTTTTATTATGAACACATTTACATCTTCCAAAATGGAAAAGTAGTAAAAACTGAATTTTTTAAATGTTTGTAGTTTTAATAAAAAGAGAAAAAAACCCTCCCATTTCTCTTGATTGTTGCTGACATGTTTCTACACCTTGATTGGAGACCATCTGTGGTATTAAATTGAGTGGACATGATTTGGAAAGGCAAATGCTTCTCTATAGACGGCCTTTCAGCTGACAATGCATACTGTGTCAGAGCAAAGGCATGAGGTCAATGTAACTGCCTGCAGAGCTCAGAGACAGGATTATTGCAAGGCACAGATCTGGGGATGATAAAAAATCTCCTGCACTCAAGGTTCCCAGGAGCGCAGTGGCCTCCATAATTCTCACATGGAAGAAGTTTGGCACAACCAGGACTCTTCCAAGAGTAAGAGCAAGGTTGTCTGGCCAAACTGAGCAATCGAGGGAAAATGGCCTTAGTAAGAGAGGTGGCCAATATCCTGATTATGACTCTGACTGAGCTCCAGAGGTCCTGTGTGGAAATGGGACAAAGTTCCAGAAGGACAACTACTACTGCAGCGCTCCATCGATCTGGGTGAGCGACTTGATGTAACCTCTGACCTGTTCTCTGTGCAAAACACATGAAAACCAGCTGGAAGGACATCCCAACAGTGAAACATAGTGGTGGAAGCATCATGCTGTCCTGAGCACTGACCTCAGGCTAGAGAGGAGCTTAAATGGCAGAAAATTCTGCTATTTCAGATGAGCGAAGCTTGATGTATCATACCCAAACCCCAAAAGAGTTGAGGCTGTAATTGCTGCCAAGGATGCTTCAACAAAGTACTGAGTAAAGGGTCTGTATACTTAGTAAGTAAAGATTTCCACACTGTGCCGTGGCTGTGTAGAGAGAAGGAGGATGTCAACTTGTATATTTCTGTTTTTTACTGTAAATTTATGACGTGGAATATAATCCTAGTAGCTGCAGCTAATTTCATGACAAACGTAAGAAACAGTGGGAGAGCTGAAGTTCACTAGTTACCACACATTTAGACTGCAACATTTATTCTACTTGTAGAAGTTAAATTACTGACATAAATTTTTTTCAGAACCTGTGCTGAAAAGGTATGCAGCACTTGATGTATCACTGTTTTACACAGCAAGATTGCGAGCCATGGTCAGGCAGCCTTTTTTAGCCTTATGGTCCTATGGATTGAAAACAAGGTAAAAACCTTATAACAAAAAATATGAATAAACTGATATTGGTGAGTAGTCCAATGTTTCCACAAGTGTTTAAAATTTAGAGGCACAGACAATGGACAGCCAGTTAAATCCAAGTTCACCTTGACAGAGAGATAAAGGTCTATCTACTGTACTGGAAGACTGTCTGTGTTTACAGTCATCTGGAAAAGCTGTTGTGACATTTTTGTCATCTTCTCTTTATATCCCTTCAGCACACTCTCAGATGGTATTTTATCCCATTCTGCATGCCAACTACAGGGGGCTTGTCTTGTCTGTAGCTGTCAAAAAAACTCACTCTGCACACCAGTGACTTCCTTTATTAACTGTTAATGTCATACGAGGTGCTGCAACCCCATAACACCTGACAGTCCAGCTTGTTCGTCATTCTCCCGACGACATAACTCTTCCTGAGGTGACACAGTCATTATAATCTACAACATTTTGCCTTAGTGATGGCTTCCTGGTGGAGTGGTGACCTTCCCACTTGGGCCAGGAAACCACAATCACTTCATATTTTTCAAAACACACCTCCTTAAAAGAGAATAAGCCACGATTGCGAGTCTACACAAAATCATTCAACGTGAGCTCACGAGCCTCATCACCTTTCCAGTTGATATGGTAAACTTGATATAAAAGTCATTTACACAGATTAACATTGTCAGTAATTAGGAGCTGAGCTTCCTATAGTTCAGTTCTCACTCTGCTTTTGATCTTTACGAAATCGTGGGGGGAATATCAAGCTCTTTAGCTGCTAAATTAATTAGTAGCTAATTAGCAGAATTATGTTCACCAGTTTGTCACTATATTTGCCATGTGGCGTTGACAGGTAGTGAACATTGTGTATTTTGAGCTTTTTCACTAGAAACAGCTGCCTGCTGGGGTGAAAATATTGCTCTGTGAGAGATGAGGGACATGCATGAAGCCGGATCCTTTTTCACTAGTTAGTGGTAATAATAATTGACAAGTTGTTTAACTTATTCAGTTTTGAGTATGTCCAGAAAGCTCAGGTACAAACATTAAAGTCACTTTGAACCTTTAAACATTTGATTGTAGTAAAATGAGTTAAGTAAAATGCACCCAAACCTGCTTAAAACAACTAAATTGACACCACTACAATGAAAGTTGAAATTAAATCAGAGAGTTGAATTTTCCATCTGGGAGTCTGGGATTTTCCCTGTTAGACAACATTAAGTATTCCCTTTTGGATACCTTTTATTGTTGCAAGCCTTCATACAATCTGTTTCTTTGGCAGTATTTCTGTACTGACTAATTGTTGTATAGTCAGCATATAATTATTGACTATCTCTTGAGTGTAAAAAACACCCACAGTGAGATGCTTGTGTATGTGTGTGGGACCTGGCAACACAGCCAGATAGCTCAGCACTCCTCCTAGGCAGTACCCTGGCTTTAAGATTGATCAGAAACCTGGAGCAGATGGTGTGAGAGAAGTACAGGGTTACTACTTGTGATCAGCCACAACCTTGAGAAGTCTGTCTGATTAAAAATTAAATACTGGAATAATTATTAATGTACATATATGCAAACTATATAAAAATAGACATCTTACTCTACTGTTCTTTCTAGTTGACTTTTCTCCATTAATTTGTTTTGACCACACGGTTCAGCAAAGCACCATGTAAATAAGCTGCTGAACTTACGTAATTAACTGAATAATTAAATTTTGGGGATTCCAGATTCATAATGCAAATTATATAACAATGCCTGAAAAAATGGCCACATGTATGCTAGATGAAGACTTATCTTGCATCATAAAATGCTTTAGTAACTGTTAGAGGTAAGAGCCAGTTTTTAGAGGAGGTCAGTGTCTGGGCGTAATGTGATCTTGCTGTGTTGTGGGGTGGTGACAGTTTAGCAGTACGTCTACTGACAGTGGCACCCACACACGACAATTGGTGTGACAATCAACCACACATCAACAGCCCTTTCATCGCTGTAGCAGAACAAGTGTCAAGTAAAGTGAAAAAGGTATCTCAGGGGGCACAAATGTGTCGCTTGTGCTACGTTGTATCCACTGTCAGGCAGATGTCAGAGGAAACTGTGAGACTGTACAGTCTGTTGAATTACAGTTTACATCTATAACACGTTGCTAATTCTATTTTGTGGCTCACCGTTTGCACAAATACAGTATTTAAACTTTTAAACTGTAAAAAAAAAGTATGTATTATTGGAACCTTGTCTAATACATATATTAATAATGTTGGTATTTTTTATTCCTGATGTTACATTTTCATAGTTAGCATTTGTGTAAAAAAAATAGTTCTTTCACACGAACAGGTTTGTTTAAATCAAACTCAAATTTGTTTTTTCGCTTAGTGCAGTTTGTTTTGTCTGTGAAGTCAGTAATTGCACTCAGGTGCTCACTAAAAGAACCTTTGGTATGGATTTTTCTCTGTTGGAAAGAAACCAAAGCAAGGAGAAAATGCTAAGAGTTTATAAATGTGCTAAATTCAGACCAGTGCAAATGCACTGTGTGAAAACACCCTTAATTAACACCCATTTTCTGTGTCTGAGTGTGTGGATGTTGTACCTCGTCCTGGCTGCCCTCATGCAGGTTGTAGGTAGGGTTGTTGTGCTCATTCTGACTGCCCACACGCAGATTGTAGGTGAGGTTGCTGTTGATGTCAGAGGTGTACACGCTGCAATACTCAGGATACAGTTCCAGCACCTCTCTCAGGCCACGGAGACTGATGTACTGTAGGTCACAGTAGGTCAGGGCCTTCACATCAGCATTGGTCTTGATTACCTGGTCTGTTCCTGGCAGGTCAGAACCTATCAGATCCCCTTTTCCTAAAATCAGACAATGATTTTTTTTCTTTTTATCTACACCTTAAACCTGACCCTAAAAACATCACTTGACACCAGTACAAACCTAATATGGCCAGCACCATGCTGTCTTTCAGCACCTCCAGAGATCCAGAGCAGACATAGTAGTTGGCTTGCAGCGCATCACCCTGACGGATCAGGTACTCTCCAGGGACACAGAAGGAGGTTTTTATATTAAGGGAAAGTGAGCGCAGGCACCCGCGACTGGCTCCAGTAAAGACGGGCAGCTGGAGGATGTCCTTATGTAGATGCATGGCGATGTCGGCGCGCAGCTCGTCAGGAAAGTCACGCAGGAGCTGGGGATGTGTGACATATGTAATGAGATGTGACACTGATTGGTAATTAGCAAATGGTCTGTGTTGCCTTCAGTTAACTTGTTCTGAATTTCAATAGGATGCCTGTTAATAATAATGATTGTGTGCTGTGAAAGATCACAAGCACTTGCAGCTGCAAAGGGATGTGAACAGATTGTAGAACAGATGTCAATGCTCAGTTTATCAAAACAGAGGTCAGAAAGTATCGTGTACATAAGCAACTGCTAACAACTACTATGAAAAAAACTCCTACCTCATTGGTATCTATGCCGTTGTTGAGAGACCATGTCGTCTGGTAGTACTCCAGCATGCGTTGTTTGAGCTGCTGGGGCAGACAGTGGACACGAGTGAACTCCTTCAGGTCCTTCATACGTGTGTGGTAGAAAGAACGGCGTGAATACATGCGCTGGATTATGGCCGTCACATTACCAAAGACCAAGCCGTGCATCAGTGCTGTGTGAGGAATAAAAAAAGAATAAATTAAAGATAGTAAATAATAGTAAAGGCTGAATAATAATGTCTTTTCATTCAGCTATTATCTTTACCACTTATCCTGTTAATAGTTGCAGGGGGCTTAAGGCAAGACAAGGATGAATGTACACCCACTGGCTGTCCATTTTAATTTTGTTTTAGCTTATTACACTGACTATTTGATTTCTCTCCTACTTTAAAATAAAATATAGTTTTGCAGTGATAACCAGGTACTCGTTCATAATGATATACTTATTGATTTACACAGTATTTTACAGCTTTGTTTATATAACTGTTCCAACAAGTCGCCTAAATGATAATTAAACAGTAATTATCTTCTGGCTGGTTGCTCCAATAATTGCCACCACAGCTAAAATAATTAGTATTTTTGTAAAGACTGCAACAAGCTGCATCTTAAAGGCCAGCCAAACCATCCAACGTACTTCCTTCTGATTTTCTTGGACTGTCGTGCCAACAGAGACACTGTTCCACTAAAATGCCAGAAGAAGAATGTATCTTGTTGTCAGACGTACCGCCAATGAGCATGGTGCAGATGGAGAATATCTTCTCAGCATCAGTGTTGGCACAGACATTGCCAAAGCCCACACTGGTCAAGCTGGTGAGAGAAAAGTAGAGTGCAGCGATGTAGGAGCTGTGGAGTGTGGGGCCGCCTATCGTGCTATTAATAAAGGGTTTGTCCAGACGTTTGCCCAGCTCATGGAGCCATCCTTAAAAGATGAGGTAGAGCATGAGTCAAGATTACAAGGGAATAACAATGTTCATGTTATCTTTATGTCTATGGGTCAAATGCTACACTGTATGGACAAAAGTAGTTGGCTGTCTGACCATTATACTACATATACTTGAATATGAAGTTGGTCTTAGCTGTAACAGCTTCCACTCTTCCTGGAAGGCTTTCTGCAAGATTTTGGAGTTTTTATGTTGGAATTTGTGCCCATTCATTCTGTAGAGCATTTATGAGGTCATACACTGGTATTAGATGGGAAGGCCTGGATCACAGTCCCTGTTCCAGTTCATCAAGGTGCTCAATGGACTTGAGGTCAGGACTTTGTGCAGGTCAGTCATGTTCTTCCACACCAAACTCATCATACCATGTCTTTATAGTCCTTGCTTTGTGCACTTCCCCAAACTGTTGCCACAAAGCTGGAAGCATAGCATTGTCCAAAATGTCTTGATGTGCTGAAACAAACTTTACCCTGATAACCCTGAAAAACATCCCCATACCATTATCTCTCCAGATGTGACCAAACACATTTTGTCCATATAGTGTAGTGTATCAACAGGATGGTATATAAAAAATAACACTATGTTTGAGTCTGTGTGTGTCAAAAAGCTATGGCTGTGTTAATGATGGTCACTTAGCATGTATATGAGAATATACACAATCACACATACTGTATCCATGTACACCTACACACAAATAGAAACATGTTGCACTGCAGGTGAACAAGATTTTCCTGTACACTACAGTATGTCACTGTACAGCATGCACATTACTGTGTTTAGTCATTTAGATTAGGTAATAAAAAATTGTACATGATTGCATTTGATCTGATGCAGGGAAATGTGTACGTAATAAGACACAGTGACAAACAAGACATCATTAGGTTGTTGCTACCAGTGATCTGTTATATCAGCTTTTGATCTGGTTTCATAGTCTTCATTAGACTGCCACAGTATGGTGTTCACAACTGAGCAGAGCTAGAAAGCCCAATAGATGAGCCATGATTATTTATAGATGAGTGAGGACAAAACAAACATTGGCTCACTGAGTTGACCAAATGTAGCCTCTACTTGTTGTTGGAAATAGAAACTTTGCACCAAACAACAGCAAACAGTGAAGATCAGTTGAACACACAATTATTCATTACTCCATCTAGGAGTCCACCCTCGCTGGATGAAACACCAAACATCATCTTTATACTTAAACAGCTTGCAATTCAACAAGGCCTCAGTCAGACTCACCAATGTTCCAGTTCTCCTTGGACTCCATGTCACTGCGCCCAATCATGTACCAGATGCAGGCCATCCAGTGTGCCAGCAGGGCGAACACAGACATTAGTAAGGTCAGTACTATGGCGGTATACTGAGAGTAGCGGTCAAGTTTCTGAAGAAGCCGCAGGAGACGTAGGAGGCGTATTGTCTTAAGCAGATGGACATAGGATGTCTGTGGTGGAGAAGGGTGAAGAGTGCAATCAGAGAAAGCAAAGTGAAATACAGAGGAGGAAGAAAAGGAAAGAGAGGGGTTGGAGAAAAGCATACGGTTTAGATTTGGGTACACAACACTGTACTGCATACACTCAGCTGAATATAATAGTCTGGGCACGGTGTGAGTTTCTTTGCTAGAATAAATGTGCTAATCTTGTACACATGTAATGCTACAAAGGAAGTACTTATCACACAGGGCCAACAACAATACTCAAAATATTAAAGTTTGTGCTTTATTTCAGTTGAAACTGGTATGTATTGTGATGAATCATTAATTTCCATCTTAAGTCAGTAATCATAGCTGACAGTACCAACATGGAAAATGCGGTGCTCATAATTGTCTCCTGAAAAGTGAAAAGTTGTTTTAAAAAGAAATACTGAGAAAGAGCCAAGATTAGACAAAATAAAGCAATAATGTAGATCTTACTCATTGCTTACAGATCAAAGTGTACAGTATTGCTTGTAGTGTTTTAGGGGAAGTCACTAATCTGCCAACTGGGTGACTGACAGAAATCTAAAAAGACATGCTTTCTTTAGGTTTTTCATTTCCTGTGAGTACTCACCACCGGGATCTTAAAGGCATACAGCAGGTCAAAGGGCATGATAGCCACCAGGTCCACAAAAAACCAGGTGGTGGTGTAGTGAATGCAAATGCTGCGTGGCTCATACACCACCTGGCCTGACTTGCTCACATAGGTAGTACGGAAGTTCAGGATAATATCTGAAAATACAAAGGTTAAAGGTTGACATTGTATTATATGGTATAGTCAAACTTAAACTATAGTAATTTGCTGGAAGAGTAACATTTACTGTACCCAGTAAACTAAAACAAACTGTACACAGTGATGACAGATGATAAAAGGTTGATTAGCTCAGACTCAGTGTGAGTGGTTAACCTGTATGTCATGTATACCATTCCAATATGTTGTCAAACACTTACACTAGAGCATTTTTGGAAAATACTAATACAGAGGAGGAAGAAAAGGAAAGAGAGGGGTTGGAGAAAAGCATGCGGTTTAGATTTTGCTACACAACACTGTACTGCATACACTCAGCTGAATATAATAGTCTGGGCACGGCTTGCTTAACAAAGAAATACAGTTAAATCTGTTCAAAAGCCTTTAATTAAGAAACAGATGCTTAGCTGTTCTGAGTGAGAGACACACGCCTCAGCTCCTATGCATGGCAAACAACTTTGAGCAGTGAGATAATAAGATAAAGTGACTTGGACACAAACTTGACCTGACTGACTTGAAAATAGTATTTCAGATAGACCAGACCTTGAGGGCAGTTCCTGCAATTCCTGCATGAAAAACATTTATGATGTTTGTTTTAGTTTAGCAAAGCTCAGACCTGTGGCTTATTTATCAGCAATTTATATAGGAAGGCTAATGCACCACATAGTCAAGCCAATGTAAACATAATAATAATAATGTAAATAAAAAGAAATACATATAATACACATAAGGAGCTAAAGCTTGGACCAACCGAGATGCAAATATGAAACAGCCGAAATATGACAAAAATATGTTTGTTTTCTTATCATCTGTCCTTCGTGTCATCATATTGCAAGTACACAACACGCAGTTGTCAATATTTACAGAGATGATGGCTCATTACTTGTGTCTTACTTGATAGCCCCTTTCAGCACTCACCTATAATAAAGAGCATTTCAACTACAACGTCGCTGATGACAGTGAAGCGTGCAGCTCCAACAGTATGGTCGTATGGCATGAAGCTGACGCTGTAGGGCACCGTGACAGCCACATAGAAGGTAGCCAGCAGAATGAGCCAGTCCCACAGGGCTTTGGACATACTGTAGTGGAGCAGAATGAAGCGTGGTTTCTCCACTGTAGTCACCTTGTACTCTGGCACTGAGGGCTTTTCAACCACACTCTGTCAGAGAACAAGTAGAAAAGTATACAGGGGTAAAAACAACCTTATAGTTTTGTTAAAATGGACAGCAAGAGCACATACACATCACGTCAAACGCCTGTTAGAAGCGAAAGTCCGATAATAACAGCCTCTTGAAGCTTTCGAGCTTTGATAAATATTCAAAAAACACAAGGACACTAGAAAGCTGCATAAATGAATGACTTGATAACCAGATGGTCAAAAGGTGGAGTGCTGTGAAAATAAATGATAATTAGATGGACATTTCAGTGCCAAGAATTTGCAGAAATAGACAATGCATGTGCTGTGACTGCTGATGATTTAGCACTGAAGCCTATTCTTGATATAGACAGTGATAAACCTTTTAATTGGCCGTGCAGTAGCAATTCAAAAGGAGAGACATAATACTGTGGTCAGTGAGAAGAGAACTTATTACCAACATTGATCCCTTATAATTTCATACATGACTTAACCTTGACTTGACTTCCTTCCTCCAAATGTCATTAGTGCTTTAATTTTTAAGCAATACAGTGCGATGGCAGCTTTGCTATCACAAGGAAATGAGGGGAATTAGAACACTGATGGTACACTGCTGTTATTTTAGAAAGTTATACTTCATTCACAGTCCATTTGTTCTGCCCCTTTTTATTTTTATTGAAAAAATCCAATTGCAGTATGAATTGCTGTTGCTGATGAGGTGAGGAATCCATTCGGCACATAATGAGACTGAGGCTCTCCTAATGGAGCCATGCGCTTGGCACATAATAGCTTTAACTGTGTTTAGGAGGCGGGAGGAGAAGATATTATCTCTGGTATTGTTGAAAGAGAAACAGAAAAAGAATGATAAATGAGCAGTGATTCATTTCAAGAACAATGTGACCACAAACAGGTGAAGTGAGGAACAAGAAAGCTAGTTCATGACATTTTAATCCAACTAAGCAAAACCTGTGTTAAACAGACCTTCACTGGCTCGAAATGTATTAGGCAATTATTGACCTACACTATCAAACCTATCGCTTATCAGTGAAATTCTTGAAAAAGTGGTATTTGATCATATTTATTTATTTTTAGAAGAGAATAACATGCTGGAGAAATGTCAGTCTGGCTTTAAAGCTAATCATAGTACAGAAATGGCTTTAACCAGGAATTTAAATGACTATGAATGACAAAGGAATGTTGATGCTAAGAAAGTTTCTTCACTGCAGCTTTTGACAGGATAAGTTATTTATTATTGATAAATTGTCTGAAACGATGGGTTGGTCTTTCCTGTAGTGCATTGTATTGGTTTAGGTCTTAATAATGGAAAGTTTTTTGTCATCATGGATGGTTTTAAGTCATCTATATATGACATAAGCTCAGATGTTGCTCAGGGGAGCTGTCTCGGACCACTGTTATTTCTTTATATAAGTGTTTTTTAGGAGCTGTTATAAAGTGAATTTTTCATAGTTACGTTGTAACTATTTGCTGAACCTGCAGATATCAACTCCTTAAATTCTTTTATTTTTTAAAGTCTGCATGCTGTCAACAAATGTAATGAGTAATGATTTTCTACTTTTAAAAAACTAAAACTAAAAGTTTTGTTGAGTTGTAAAATGGGTTCCCTGGTTGCTTGTTAACCCAGACATTGCTTTATAAGGCCTTGAATGGCTTTGCTCTTTTATATTTGACTGAAATTTTACAACCTTATATTCCAGTGCGTGATCTTAGGTCCTCCCAAAAACGCTCTGTTTGTAGCGTGGGAGATGCAGCATTTTCTAATTATGCATCAAAAATATAGAACAACCTACCAGCAGAGTTTGATCTGCAACTTCCTTGATGTCTTTTAAAAAAGCTTTTAAAGACTAATTTTTATAATTAAGCATTTAATTAATTTATGCACATATTTCTGAACTGTTTATTTATTATTATTTTTATTTGTTTTTTTTTTTTTTTAGCTTTTTAGCTGTTAATTGTTGTGTTAGTGATTGGTATTTGTTTTGCAAAGCACTTCGAACTACGTTATGAAAGAATTGTGCTCTATAAATAAATGACTGATTGACTAAACCTCCTTTGTGTAGGCTTTGAAACTGCCTGGCTCAGCTGGAGGGAACAGGGTGACAGAAAATAATTGGGAGAGAATGGACAACATTTTCTTGGACCTTATAAAGACAGAACAGGACACAGTCAGCTGTATGAATGCAGGTGCTTAAAGTGCTCAGTTTAATTTGTTCCCAGTGAGGCAACTGTCACAGCTGTATCGATTAAGGCAGCTTGACACTGCACACTGCTAATTAAAGACAAGTGTTTTTATTATAGTGTTCATGTACATTTAGAAAAAACACATGGCTGAATGCAGTCAATTACTGATTCCACTTCAATGATAGTTCAGGCAAAGTCAGCAAAAGCAGGACTGCATTTTTTTTTTTAATCTGCCCTACATCACAGAGGTTGAGACACCCACCTGACCTTTGCCACTGGAGGCGATCAGCTGAACACATCCCAATGATTAGAAAAGAAAAGCCCAAAACTGCAGGGACACTAGGGACTGCATGTCACAGAGCTACAGTACAGCTGGTCTTCACACTTCATTAACTCATGCCGTACCCCAGAGCTTATTTTTCCAACTACATCTCCCAGGATGCTTTGGGGTTTGGCACTGATAAAAGCCTGTCCTTGAAGGGAATGGAGATGTCCATGGCTTATTTATGTCACTTAGTATAACAAAACATTATAAACCCATAATATAAAATGACCACAAGACTATGTGAGGACATACTAGCCATCTTCTTTAACTTCGAATCGCCCAGTTTCTTATTTTTGTGATTGTAGATGAGAGATGTGACAGCTCAGGCCATGGGCACAGTCTATGAGCACAGTTTTTCTCTTTCATTGCCTCTTGACATGCGTATTCAAGTGAAAAGAGGCAACAGTGGCTCTCGCCTGAGAAATGGAACAGCTTGAAATCCAGCCTGAGATACTTGTCAGCGTGCCTTGGCTTGGTTACAGTAGCTGATACACTCAGGGGATGACAGCAACAAAACTGGCAGACCAGACATAAACAACAACGAGTATTCATAAAAGAAAAATGCTGTAGATCATTTAAAAGTATGCAAGCTATAGACTGAAACTGATGCCCATTTGAAAATCAGGTATTTGTCACCTTTGTCTCTGTTTATGGTTTTATCACTGCCATTATTTTTACACTAGAGTGTCATTTGTTTTCCAGCATAAATACAGTTCTGCAATTTTCTTCCTTGCCTGGCAGGCCAATGGGCTACAAATAGAGATCTAGTCAGCATATATCTGTGTCAGTGGTGTGGAGGCAGTGGACCACATTGTTAGCTAACTGCTTCTGATAGACAGAAAGACAAGATGACAGAAAGCTGGAGGAGGTAACAGACATAGAATAAGTAAAACTGAATGAGAAAATATAGTAATAGTTGGAGTGGGAGTACAGCAGTGGTGGAAGAAGAATTCTGACCCTTTAAGTAAAAGCAGAAGTGTAAAAATACACTGCTAGAAAAAGTATTATCAGCAGAACATGCCCAAAGTATTAAAACTAAAGAAGATGTTGTGCAGAAAAAAGACCAGTCTGTTATACATATTATAATGTAGTCTTTTATTACCACATCATAATTTGTACAGTATTGGTTGAGTACAGAGAATGGCATTTCTCTCACAACCCTATGTACAACCACATAGAAAATGGAAGTAGTTACTTAAGCAAAGTACTTTGAATTGTTCCTTATTTAAATTAAGTACTGGAGGTTTGTTCAAAATGTGAGCAGCATGAGGAAAGAATGAAATATCATGAAGGCTACAGAGTGATGGATAGACACTACCGAGAGACAGCATCCAGAGGGATGAAGCCAAAATGAGATGAGTTTAGAGTGACAGATGGCAAGGGAGCGAAAACCATCCAGAAAAAAGCGAAGGAAGAGAAGGGTGGTTAAAGATAAAGACAAATGGGATTCTGAAAACACTGAAGGGATGCAGATGAAAGACAAAGAGAGACTTACGTTATAATGTGAGTAGTGAGTTAATAGTTTAGTTAAAATAAAACTTAAAAAAATTCTAATGACTAATTTCCTATTTTTCTTTGCCTTTGCCTCTAATTTCCTAGCTAGCTTTAGCTAGTTAGCAGTAGCAAGTATCAAGTCCATTGAGGCAAAGGCAAAGCTTTCCCCCAAGGTTTCTTGAAATATTGATTATTATTAAGCCAGCTAGGTTATTTTCACAAAAAGTATTCAGATATCAATATTGATCAAAATTGATATATAAATACTGATACTGATATATCAGTGTTGTTTTTCTATGTCTCTATTCACCAATCAGGCATAACATTATGCCTCCCTATATACATCAGTGACATTAGAATGGGTTTAAATACGTGGCTCATCTAAAAACGTGTCCTACGTGTCCATATTGACTTAAGGTGATATTGAAGATGAACAGACAAACAAACAACAAACAACTCTCTAGGTTTTATTGCCAAAACCAAAAAAGTACAATTGTACAATTTGTCTTTCTGTATTAAGTTAAAAGTAGCAGCATGAGCATTTTAATAATGTTTTATGATTATAAAAATACAGTTTTATGAAGTTGAATTAAATATACTTTGTTTTTATTTTAAAAAATCCACAATAAAACTTTACTCTGAATATAAAATTTAATAGAAATATACACTGATTCCTATTCTTGTGGAAAATTGCTGTCTTAAGATAGCTGACTCATGAACCACATTATCATAAACAAGTTATGAATATTGGTGCCTAATTAATGCTCACTGATCTGTGTGATACAGCGTGTCCTGAATTGC
>OMLM01003912.1:38254-49296 GCA_900302695.1 Helostoma temminkii | reverse complement strand
TTAAAATGAACTTTAAATTGCTTTCTGTTTTATATATGTTATTAAAGTTGGGTGTAGTCCAGTTCTTCTTTTCCAACATGGACAACCCCCGGTCTGACCTGAAAACTAAATAAACTGCATTGAAACCCCATAATAAAAATATGGAATATAAAGCTGCACAATAAATGATGACCTGAGTGATTCTGTGATTTTAAAATCAAATTCTCTATTTGAAGACTATAGTTAAACTATAGTGTTTTGCTTAGTGGAAGGAATCTGGGTAATTATATGGGTAAGCAGGGAAATATATGCAATAAGATAATTATGTTGGGATAAATAATATATCTGTAATAAACTGCACTTTTTAAAAGAAAAGGAATGTGATGAAGTGATATACTAGGTAAACATTTTGGACTGTTTGCCTGCTCAGTCAGCAATAGTTGTTTCTCTTGTTTTGCTGATCTACAGCATTTTCACTCACACTGACAGCCTGAACCATTTACACTACTACTGAAAATATGCAGCCAACACCGTGCTTCACCTTTTACGGCTACACAGTTTTGTCATTCATTTTGTATAAGTGTAGGATTATACAAGAATTTTCTTGCTATATTGCAAAATTTAAAGAATAATATGGAGACTTAACTTTACACCTGCACTGAACATTGCAGAAAGCTTCTCAACATTATTGATTAGATATATTTATACAGGACGTGACAATATGATAATCATGTTTGCATGAATGAGTAATTATTGTAAACAACACAGTAAACAGGGGCCTGCACTGGAGTGACACATGAGGAAAAAATGTAGGCAATGTTTGATTTTGCTCTTAAGTCATAAGTGGCACACAGTTTATGGTCTGTCTATATTACATACAGTTTTTCAAAAACTGTATAATATAAAGTCTAGATGTGTACATTTAGTTATTTTCCAAATAATATCATACATAATATCCCCAGCCAGAAACTTTGTCCACAGTCATGTTACCTTTGAGAACTAATCTGGACTAAACTTCTACATTTATGTTACCAAAGGCATCAGGCTCAACATTTATTTGTACTTTTATTTTTGTACTTTAAATTAAAATTTAGTCCTTGTACTATACTATATATCTATATCTATATCGATCTATGATATATATATGCTCCCCCACAAGCAGAAGTTAAACCTGCCCTTTGAAGAATTAATTAAAGTTTCAGTTCAGTCCTAGAGTAGCTCTGATCCTCCCTCTTGCAATCGGTTTAGTTTAATCCAGAATAGACTAAATCTTAACTTAAGCTAAGTCTTTGCAAGTGACTTTGAATTAGGAAAGCTCAAATAGGCATTTTAGTCCAGGACTTGGCTTAAGCCTCACTTGTGAAACCGGCTATTAGTGTAATTAACGATCCCTTTCAGATATGTCAAGTCATGATGAGTCATAAATCATGCCCGTACTTACACACCTGAAGCTCAGGTTTAAGGTGAGCACACATAAACGTCCATTTCAACAGGAGAGACACTTTGAAGTGTCTGTGAACATCTACAGAGTGAGGGTCAAACATCCAAGTGAAGTGGTCCTTGAAAACTGAAAGGACAACTACCTTTAGCTGCAGCAGGTTGAAGTAAAACCGAAAACCGGTGCCACATGTTTTAAGAAACAAAGAGACCAGCTGCGTTCTGAAAGCAAGTTTAAGTGTTTTCTCTTTAGCGGGCCAGCTTTTCCTCAAAGACCTAAGTGTTCAAGCTTCACCCGTGTCAAGTGGCGGGACCCTGTTGCCCTGGCAACAAGAAGGAAGCTATTTTGAGCTCTGGGCAATTTGCCACACCTCTAGGAGCCACAGCTTTACGGTGGCTTGCGAGTGGCAAAACTGGCATGTAGCTGCAAAGAGGTGTATCCTGCTGCTACCAACACATTTTTATCTCAGTCTGTGGCTCTAAATTGACATTATTTGGTTTGAGAAGGAATAGAGCAGATACATGGACATCCTGTCCTAAACTACTATAGTCCTGCAGGTTTGAAATAACACAGCCTGTAAAAGGGAAAATGACATGACTCTCAATAATGCATAAGCTTTACAACAGACGATACATACAGCCTGATAGTGAAGTGTTTGTCACTCTTGCTCCCTTCCACTGAGAGAGGTCGGGGTTCAACCAGAGACCAGCTCTCAAAGACTCATGTTTAGTCCAAGGACTCTTCATTAGCACAGATGCAAAATATTTTCTAATCTGACAATACTACTAATTTGTACTTTGAACCACAATCTGTGTTCAGATATGAGAGTGAGACTTGATGAGCAACGTGCCAGTGTGCTTTCAGCTGAGTCACAACTCAAAGCTGTAGTAGTGTACCCTACACATCAATAACACTGTAATGCCACTCATTTCACTACGCTCATTTCCCCGAACTGAGCAGAGACCTAACTCGGAGAATAAGTACCACTGGGAGTAGCACGAAGAATCGACAAGTGAGCACAGATGTCCCCACGATATTTGTTTACAAAGCGCCACAACCTCCCCCGAGGTAGCACAAGGCACAAAACAAGACACACCAGCCGTGCACAAATGGCAGTGCTGCCTAATGTCTGTAGTGGCTAGTCTGGAGCCAACTATGTGAAACAAATGTGAAAACACATTTCTGATGGTCAGTTTTCTCCTAATGTCTTCTATCTAAAAGTGCAAGCAAACTTTTCTCTACATCACAGTGTTACTAGAACATGTTGCTTTATTTAGGCAGTGTTGAGCTGTTTTTGGTTTAGATACAGAGCATCAGAGACTCATTTTATCGCATTCAAGAACTAATTATCACGTTCATATTCAAGTTCAAACACCTGATGAAAACACCAACCTTCTTGCAATCAACAAAAACAAACAAACAAATCATCATGCATCTTTAAACAATTAAATGATGGCTGTGGACTTTTCTTATATTTTTTTTAAGACTGGACACAGTTGAGAGCTGAGTAAGTGAGCAAAGAGAGAAGGCATGAACTAAATGTCCCTAACTGGACTCAAACCAGGATCAGCAACTTGAACCTCTAACTCACACGATGCCACCATTATTACTGTTTTATTTTATAAGTATATTAAAAAATTACAAGTAACCATCCTCAGACTGCTGCCATTGTACTTACGGGTGCCATCAAAGCGTGTTGCGATGGTGTCCAGAAAGGTGTTCTGGGGGGCCAGGAGGCCCTTCATCACTGGCATCTTGACCCAGACTGGGGACGGCCAACAGCTGACCGGTGGTCACACCATCCCAGAAGCACAGCAGGTGGATTCCAGCGTGTAGGAGACTGTGAGGATGGCAGTCAGTGCTGGTGACAGGGTCAAACATCCACAGTAAAAGCAGCCACCCTTCTCCAGGCAATGCCTCACCCAAAGACAATAGCAGCAGGGAAGACTAAAATAGCTCACTCCAACAATGCAGAGGTTTGGGTGTGAGTAGCCTAGATAAGAAGAAATTAAGAGCACCAATCATCGACGCTTGCTCAGTCAGCAAAATGAGATCAAGTCCACATGATGTTAAGATCCAAAAAAGCTTCATATCAGTCGTCCCAGCTGTTGCTTGCCTGCACTTTTTAACGAACAGCTCATTCCAACGGCAGTTTAAAGAAAGTTATCCTTTAAGTCGACGGTGCTTTCTTTCCATAGGAGAACAAGGAATCTGCAAGACACAAAAAGACAGAGTATCTAGACCTTTTTCATCCCTCAGCTGAGTGATAAGTCAGGATGCTGTGGCAGAGTTGTTACAGCTTCTTGTGCTGTCTCCCCTCCTTGCTTCTCTCTCACTCTCACATTCAGCCAATGAGATGCCGGCATCGTCTGTGGGGACCTGTTTTCATCTTTGTTAGGGGTATAAAAGGGGAGAGAGAGAGAGGGAGAGGGAGAGGGGCTGAGAGCGAAGGGAGAAGGGGGAGGTGGGGAGGGGAGAGAGGATTTGTTTGGAGCAAGTGACAGAATCATACACCCCATAGTACTATCTCAGCACATGGTTTCCGTGCATATCTGCAATTAAAGGAGATGGATTAACATACATATTGGTCATTTTAGTCTGTTGTATTCAGCTGAACTTGTTCAATTGTGCTACAATTATGTTTTATCACAAAAGTTAAAACTCAAGATGTATTTATTATTCATACATGCACATCCTTAAGCGTGGGGGCTGCGTGAGTTATGACTTAATCACATTCCTAGAGTACTGTCGCTTCAAACTTGTCTGGCATCCATGTTCTGGATGGAGCTGGTCACTGTTGCCCTCCCGGCCCCTACAGCATCCTCATGAGAGAATTAAGGCTCTAGGATAAAAGCCGCTAAGAGCGGATTAAAAGGATAAGCCCGGAGATATTTTTCATGAAGATTTGATGCAAAACACCCAAGTAATGCGGTATCTTAACTCACTTTGACCCAAGCGAACAGCACAGCTTGGCCGCCACTTCTAGATATTGACAGTGCGTAAGAGGAATTATTTATCTCAAGTCATATCTTATGCATGTTTAATGAACAGTAATCTCATTAGATTTTACAGTAATCAGGGAAAGATGATCCTACTATTAATTTACTTAATGTATCTGTGATTAAATATTAATGATCGTAAACTACATTTAGAAACCTGATAATTATGGATGTTTCTGAGGAGATTAGTTGGAATCAGTAAGAATGGTTCATAAGTTAATTGACATGAGACCAGCATGGTTGTACACACAAACACACAATATGTTAGTGGTAAAAGTACATTTTTAAATGTTTGCAGCTTAGAAAATGGTGTCAGGTGATTCTGTTAGTTTTAAAGTGGAAAGTCACGCAGGAGTTTTTTTTTTTTATTGTGAAGCTGTATTTTTTGTCAATGTGATTTATGTGAAGCTTCAGGATGTAACCAGCAGTGGTGCTCAGGTTGTATAGATTCACCTAGAAGCAAGAACAAAACACAAAAGTGATTCCACAACAGCAATATATCATTTCTGAATCTTTTTTTTAATACTTTTAAATCAACTCAACATTCAAATTAGCCTCACCCAAATAAGTAGACGTATAGAATGACCGAATGGGTTTGAAACAAGAATGGTTTAGTCTGTCTGTCAAATACAAAATGAGACAAATTGTCTATATATGCTATCATACATCAAGTACACGTTTGTGCAAATTGGGAATAAAGTAACAAAAAATAAATGAGAAAATAAACAGAAATATACAAGTTTCTTGTGGGGGCGTTGATAATATCAGAAAAACTTGAGCAGATTCTGCTGTGTGTGGGTGTTTCCTGAAGCCAGATATGAAGTTAATAATTTTTAGGGAGACAAAATAAGTTTAGCCTTTTGGGGAATTCCTGTCTGCAACTGCAAATCTTGAAAATGAGGAAAAAACTAGGTAAAAGAGGGAATGTATAATAATAAAATGCAAAAAAGACACATGTATGAAATTACTACAGCACCCCTAACCCCTAACCCTAACTGAAATGACACAGGTGTTGCTTCTGGTCAGTTCTGTCATTGAGAATAACTAACATTAAGGTACTGCCAGTAAGAAAATGCTGGACAGCAAAGTGGTTTACAAATGCACAATTAACGCGTCTATCAGGCAGCACAGGTGAGCTGCCTTTGGAGAAAGTAAGGAAAGTAAATGACTGTCTCACAGACTGTAATAGGGTATTGTTCTCTCTCTCGGATCCTGTTCAAGCCCTGGCAGCCCTTCACTGCTATCTATTTTTAATGGCATCACATTGTCCGTTCTTCTTGTAGTTCATCCATCTCTGCATGTCACTTATAAAGAGGCTAATGCATTAAACATATTCTACCTACTCCACAGTCTAATACAACAGAGTGACAGACAGACAGACAGGTGAAACATTATCCTAACTGCACTTCCCAGAGTTCTTAGCTGTGTGGAAAGCATTTTACAAATTTAAACCACAGTCCTAATCCCGACTTAAACTGTAGGATAGATCAGCATCATTCACTCATCATGTAATATCCTTTCTGTCAATTAAACACAACCTCTTCTCTCAGCAAATCCATTGAGAAATCAGGTCTGCCATTCTCAGATCTCAAGCGTTTACACTGAATTAATGTGTGAGTGAGCAGATGTGCCCGCAAGCACTGCCTGTGAATGTCTGTGTGCAAATCCTCAAGACACTTGAGGGGGATGGATATGGGAAGAATCACACCATCACACCAAGTAGATACCAGAAAAAAAGCCATTTTGTAACACAAAAATAAAACAAAAATATATATTAACATAATAAAATGACTGGAGAATTTCTGTCGTACTTTTATCTCCTAATTTGTTTCTCAAAAAAAAAAAAATCACAAAACTTCATCAAACTTTATCTCTACTACTTTTGCTTTACTGAACAACTGCGAGAAACTAACATACTGAGTTATGATACATTTATTTAGAAAAGAAAGTTAACATAACAAAATGAAAGATAACAAAATATCCAAAGCTTTTGCAGAAACTTTTGAAATTTGTGTTTATGTATTTTAGGTCCATCAGTTTGGGTATTGTGTAACATTTTGAAATAATATTTTTAGAGGTGTATGAATTAACATTATTCGTCTGATGTTAAAACCTGATAACCACAATCACATTTCTGATGTCCACTTGTAAAAGTTCAGTATAGTTTTGTCTACATGACAAAAATGGCACTTTTTAAAAAGCTCATACAGAAGATGTGTCCTTATGATACAGAGGTTGCTTGAAGGCACTACATCAGGGAGGATGCATAAATCCTGGTCAATGTCTCAATCAACTCAATATCTACAGATTGCAAAGTGCTGGAGAACAGAACTGCCACAGAGGGAAACTACCTCAGCTTCTCCTCCTTTACGTCACCATTTCATTAAAAGATAATTTGGTCTTTGAGGTAAATTTAGCTTGTATCAGTTCTCTGCTGCTTTGGTTTGATCACAGTATGAAACCAAAATAAAGCCAGAGCAGTGTTATATCTCTGAAATGGGACATTGCTAAAAATATTAGCCCACTTAGTGAACAGAGGGACCTGCAGGGTGAAGCCTGACGTGCTACAACACACAAGAGTAACAGACCTTCAGAGAGGTTTGGTGTGACACTGCACATTATTTTTCCATCTCAAATAGCATGACAAATAATGACAATAATAATCAGCATAGAATATCAAGAGACATAACAATGTTAATAAAAATAAATGTTATATTTAGCAACGTGTACATAAATGTCTTACTTTGCATTTCACTTGTGTAACCTGTTGTTCAGGTTGCTTTCAAATGACACAGCTTCAGGCACCAGCAGTGATTAAAAATCCAGAGAATGAAACTCTAATGAGTGGTGAATCCTGTGGACGGCGGGAATCAAAGCGCTTATGTCTTAAAAGTTGAACCAGCTCCCTCTAGTGGTTCATGATGAGGATCCGAGTGCCATTTTAAAAGAGAGCTTACTTAACATTTCTGGAAACAAACAGAATATGATTGTAGATGCTGATTTTCATCAACAAAAAACTATATGTTAGTACAATAAACTGCAGACTGTATGCTTACCTTTATAATGTATGCACTCTGAAGAGGATACAATAGGGCAATAAATAACTAAACATTTTTAACATAATTCTGTCTTCATTTTAGTGAGGCTTCAGGATAATTTTTCTCCTTTGTACCGCAGCCCCACTCCAGGATTTAGGCAAACGAGAAGGTTTATTTCTAAATGCAAATCTTGCCAAATGTTGCTTTAATCTTCACAGGCCCTTGTGGCACAATGAGAGCGTGGTGATGCCACAACATTCAAAAACACCAGATGGTATCAACTGAGAAGATCATATTTTATAAATATGTAGCTATGTGAAAGAGAAGCAAGAGAATTTTCTAATGTTGTTTTGGAAGCCAGATGAGGACCTGGAACAAACTAAACAATGACACTTAAATTTAAATTCACATTATATTAACATCATTTTAATAAAATTATAAATATGGTTGTGAAATCAACCAATGAAATAAACATTTTCATCTGTGAAAAATCGTGATGCGTTTTTGTGTTTGGCAGTTTCCAAAGGCACAATTCAACTCAACTTACTGATGAAAAATGAAAAACTGGAAATATTTCCTTCAGTCAGTGATCGCTCACCAGAGTCACAAACATCCCCTCTATGGGACGTTTCAGGAAATTGTTTTTCCCAATAAAAAGTCAGCATATTCTTTCCTGCGCAGCACTCTGTGCATTTTAAAGGTGTTGGGCGAGGTGTTGGAATAAACCATCATCTGCTTACGAAGCTCCCTAAATGTACCCTCTGCCACCAGTTGAACCCTCATCGAGCCGATGCTGCCTTTAATACGAAAAGACTTGTAGATGGCTGAGTCCTGCTGGAGACAAACATCCAACTGGCAGAGAGTGGGGTGTCAGAAAATTAAATAAAAAAATAATTTCATGATAAACGGGCAACATGGTGAATTTGAGCTGCTGGGTAGGTTTGTCTTACCTTGTATCGCTGTTCCTCTGTGAGGTTCCTTACACCTTTCAGCTCTATAAACACCTGATAATGAGGATCTGAGCCACCTATTGAATCTCCTACAACACAACAGTAGAGCAAGATTCATTACAGAACAAAGTGACCCAGACAACCCAGTCAGAAGAGTTGCACACAGATGTGAGATTAGCTGAGTGGAATAATAAAGATGTCTTACCCATGATGCCACTCTCAGCACAACAGTAATCAACCAGCTGAGCTGCTGGCCACTGAGCAACAGCTTTCTTCAGAGCACCAAGGAACAACGCTTCAGACACCTTCTCCCCACGAACGTTCAGCATCTGTCCTCGTCTGGCAGGAGACAAAATGAGGAAGAAAGTAGGCGGGAGATGAAACAGGAAATACATGACAAGACGATGCATTTATTGTGCATATATCTGTACGCTGTGCCATACTGTACCTGTATTGAAACTCCACAACAGGACACTGATTGTGAAATCCAACTACTTTCACAATATCTCCAATACGATATCTGTGAAAAGGTAAATACCAGAGTCACTTATGCAACCACCCAGCACAAATACTAAGATCATTCTGTGAGGCCCAGTTTACACCTGGTATTAAGATTCAGATCACAAGGGGACAGAAGAGACACATCACCGTTTACAGTGCCTCCAAGTGTCCAGCAGACCACTTGTGTCCACATTCACATTCATTTCACTACTGCTGCATCATTTCCACTATAAGATCAAAGGTTACTGTATATATACACAGATCAGGCATAGCATTATGACCACCTTCCCAATATTGTGTAGGTCCCCTTTTTCTGCCAAAACAGCCCTTACACCATCAATGCATGGACTCCACTACACCACTGAAGGTGTGCTGTGGTGTCTGGCACCAAGATGTCAGCAGCACATTCTGTAAGTGGGGCCTCCATGGATCGGACTCGTTTGTTCAGCACATCCCTCAGATTTTAGATTGGATTAAGATCTGGGGAATCCAAGCCATTCCTGAACCATGTAAGCTTTGTGGCCTTGGCAAGTAATTTGAGTGACTGCATCAAAATCTGTCATAGTGACCGTTTACACTAGTATTAAGTGATAGCTACTTATGATTCAGTCACCCAGGATGCATTTCAATACCAGGTGTAAACAGGGTCTGAAACAAAGCGTATTGTGTCTTGACAGGGTGCAGAAACCAATGGCACAAAGCAATTGTGGGGCACAATTTGTTCACAAAAGTTTGTGTTATCTAAACTTTGACAAAAGAACATTTAATTGACATTTACCCTTTTAATCTGACTAATCAGCCCCGTAAAACTACAAACAAGGACAGAAAGTTTCTCCCAAAGCAGCAGAGCTCTACATGTAAGCACTTTATATCAGACTGATTTATATACTTTTTTCATTATACAATGTAAACCGCAGTTATATATTATTTTTACAAAAAGAAAATATTATATACATGTTAAAGTTTTGCAGACCTGAAGAGTCCTGAAGCATTTGTGATCACAAGTTCATAGTTTTGTCCCTCCGTCACTTCCTCCATCAGGAGAGTGTGAGGCGACGCCTCCTCCAGGCTGCTCTCTGGGAGGAACTCGCAGAACATGGAGCGAGGACACAACAGATAGCGTCTGTCTGACTCCTGAGGCCACAGGTTCACCCCTATTAAACCTGCAGGGTCCCATATTACAATCAGACCAAACACTGATCACATTTACCTCAGAGATCAATGCTCTAATTTCATAATTAAATCCAAGTCGTTTCATCCTTTTATCAGCAAAACTGTCAAAAACTCTATTTAAATCACAACACACTTCCAACAGCCAAATAGCCTTTAGCATTTTTTATACTATGACAAGCACATCTATTTGTTTGTCTTGAGATGACGCCTTAAATGATTACCATGATCGGAAAATGGAAACTACACAGGTAACTGTAACAGATCATCTAAAAAAATAAGACATATTTAACCACGCCGCTGCCAAAACAGTCCACTTCCTCGTTCAGATAAGTTTTACCTTCAGTGGCAGCATAGAAAGGAGAGTAGAAAGGCACTCCTTGACAGTAGTTCTCTCTCAGCATTTCCCCGTAGATCTGATTGGAGCCTGAGTCCACTGCCAACACCAGGTGTAGCTGCGGCCACAACCGCTTAGCAATTCCACGGAAGCCGTCCTGGAAGTGTGCCCGGAGCTGAGTGGCCCTCTTTGGGTCTGGCTTCATCAGAGTTTCAAGCCTGGCCCTCAGTTTGGGCTCCAGAGCCAGAGAACTGCTGACCTTCCCTTGTTCTATGTCATCCACCAGCTCCTGCCAGCGATCCTAGGAGAAAGACAGGGGATCAGATAAAAAATTACTTTTCTAATCCTTAGTTCACTGAATAAACTGAGAGAGCTTTTTTATTTGATCAGTGAGAGCCTGACACCACAGAAAATATCCAAGTGGGGACCACTGGCAAAGCAGGCATGCATAAAACATACAGCAGTATATGACTTTTGTGGGAGTATGATATTTTGTGAATAAAAAAATATAACACATATAAACATTTGTTTTCTAAAATATAAACTCAGTATTTGTGTAATTATTTCATAGATGTTATATTCATTTGCCTTAATTGCCACATTTGAGAATTGATTTTGGTTCCTTATTAT
>OMLM01003912.1:3339-32929 GCA_900302695.1 Helostoma temminkii | reverse complement strand
CAGTTTTGTAAAACAAATGATGATACAATGAAGGTTATGTTTTGTTTGTCTGAAGTTGTATTTACCTGATACTAATACTCACTACTATAAAAATAAAAGAGGGGGTACCAACATTTGAACATTACTATAGTTGAATATTTTTCGGAACAGGTGCTGGCAGGTGAGCAACTTACAATATTAGCTGCCCACTCTCTACATAATAGTGAACTCTCAGAAATATGATGAATGGGACCTGAAAAAGATGAAAAAATGTTTCATCATAATAATATTGAGATATTGCTCATTTAAAAAGTTTGTTTTGTTAAAATCAGACACATGATTTTCAATGGTAGTTGATTGATTATTCTCTAGATTCCATTTCAAAGCCAAGAATTTAGATACTCTAGATACTCTATTACACTGTCTATAACTGTGAGAACTGAGTTGTTATACATACATAGTCAAAGATAACTATATGTTTGGTTTGCTGAATACATATTCAAATATTAAATATGACTGGAATTACCCAGAAATACTATATATTTATATATACACATCTGTACATTTTGCATTCACTTGTGGAATGGATATGTTAAAGAGCAACACACTGAAATTCAAATCAAGTTTGAAGTATAATATTTTTTACTTTTAGATAAGTTTGTGCAGAATATCTCCTTAGGTTTAAGGTGATATCCTGCATTGTGCTCAAGAGCTTAATGAGGCAGTTAGATAAATAAGTGTAGCGCTTAAATTCAGCTCTACAAAAGCTTCATAACAATCGACTCACTGTTTCAGATCCTCTGCGCCATCTTTTGCCAAAGTACTTGCTCAGTTTTTGGTCCAAATCAAGAAAGAGGTATTCATTGTCTATGGAAAACAAATACATAGTTTATAAAACCAGTAACGAAGCTCATTCAATTACATTGGCAAATAAGAGAACGAGTATATATCGTCTATTCGTTACGATGTATTAATTAATTAACAGCCGCCTCAGTGATGTTCAGCATTCCACAGTAAATGAAGTGAAAACACATCCTCCTCAGCTCCCACACAGACACTGACTGACCTCTGAGAACAGCCAGACTAAAAACTTGTAGCTCACTGACACCAAGTTGCTTCAACACACTGTTCAGCACATGATGACCTCTGACATTCACCTGAAACACACACAGTTTACCAAAAAAAGAGCTACAGTACATGGCATATGCACTATGTTGTCTTTATATTTAAAGGGTGATTTCAACAGTTGTATCAAGATGCATGTAAAGTGTTACTCTTAAAAAAAAATATTGATTAAATCACAATAACTAATAACTACATTTTTACATATTCGCAAGAGTAATTAGGATAAAAGACAAGTAAGTTAAAAACAATAAAAGGCCACTGAAAGCCTCTCACCCTGACAGTGCAGTCCAGATGCTGCTTGTTGGGTAGAAGGACGCACACTTGTCTTTTCGGTTTCATCTTCATAATCACAGGAGCTTCTGGACGTCTCAGTGCTCTGTATATATCCTCCTCTTATATAGGCCTCACACTCCTCCTCCTCAACTCAAGACTTCCGATGACTCTTGTGTTTTGTATGAATGTAGGTTTGTACATTTTATTTCTGAGTGAATGAGTAGAAATAAAGTTTTATTTATACACAAAATTTCTTATTCACGATCAAGAACTTATTCACTTTTCTCAGGCGTTGTAGTTGTCCAAATATATCAGTCCAATGGCTTTTAATCTAAGCAAACAGTTCTCTGAATAGACAAAAGCCTTGTATTATAAACTTCACCAATCCAAGAATGGTGAAGCAATGCTCGAGGTTTTTGACCAACAACCATTAATTTTTTTGTTCTAAATAATTATCTTGTCAGTCAAATTTCCAAGTAACAATTCTATAATTGAGCTATACATATCTTCCAAGAAAACTTACAATTCCCATCCATCCATGTGTGAAACATGTTTTCTATATTAATTTCTACAGTTTAGTGGTTGCATAGATAAAAATACATAAAAATATACTATGTATTTATGGGAGTCATTTGTTCCCCTTTCTATGGGTTATTTCACACATAGATGTGACACATTGCATGAAGAGTCACGTTTATATATATAAATAAATGTATTTAAATGTATTTAAACAAGCAGTGTTGTCGACGTAAAGCCCCAGTAATACTGGACAGAACAAAATAAACCCAGGTCTCATTAAGACTAGTAAAAGAGCTATCCAAACATTTATTATGCCCACCAAAAAGAACAGACAAGAGGCCATTGTCAATCTATCATTAATTTATTTAAAAACAACATCTAATAATGCCAACTGTGCTTTGCTCAGAGAGCAACAAAAACAATCTTTTTTAGTAGCTGGTGACTCTTCTAGTAACCACAAATTGTGTTTTTTTTTTTTTTTTTTTTTAATGAAGTTACAATCCCACATGTAATAATTTTTAACATGCACAAAAACAAAACAAAAAAAAACTCAAAGAACACTACAGTGCATTAAAATGGCACCTGCTCCCCATATACAGGCTTGTTTTTTTCATTCTACAAAGTTGTAGTGGGATGTTGTTAATGCAGCTTTAACAGCAATGAGTCTCAACAACCCCACATGCAGTTCATAAAAAATATATATCACATCTGTACCGAATCCAAAGTATTCCACAATAACCCACTGACCATTTGAAAGACAGATGAAATACATTGAAGAGGTAACCAATTTTATCTCCTACATAAACAACTATCTTGCTTTTCAGTGTAACTCGCACACAAATACAATTTTCAGGTTAAGTAGAATTCACATTGAAGCGCTGATGACTAAAGGCGACCAGAGGAAACATGCAGTACAGTACGTTTAGTGGTTTTATCTTTGCGGGCAGGTTCCTCAGAGTGAGGACTTAAACACGTCATGGACTCAGAAACGCTTTAAAATGTCTCCAACTGAGTTTTCGGCTGAGCAAACTGTTGTGCGCTCTAATCACATCATCACATTCATATAACATACTTTTCTGTTCTTCAACATGCTGTAGGTGTCATTCACCAATCTGCAACAAATAACCCTTAGTTCATACACAGATTTGACAAACTGCATGAAAATGTGCAGGTTTGTAATATTACATAAAGCTGTATGTCAAACGTTTGTAACAAGCAGTGTCATTCAGTATAAATATTCATTTAAATGTATTATATCAGATTCACATTTCTCGTTTATTTTATTGCCTTGACAGATCAACGTTTGCCTCTAACATTCACACTGTCGTCACATTATCAGTCAGAGATTGGGGTTTCCGATCCATGATTCCAATCATGACGTAGATTCAAATTTTCCCTGACACAGACACACACCTTCTTTTTTTTCCCCAGCATCATATGCACTGACGCAGAAACATTAAGTTGGATGTTAAACCTTTATGCTCGTGATTCTGAATAAAACACATTAAAAGTCTAGTTATTTTGGAATAAAACCTGCAGCTAAATGCACATGTAAAGTGGAGTGAGGTTTCATTAACATGTCTGAATTTCGGTTATGTTTTACTTTAGGTTTTTAAACTCAAGAGTTTTTACTCCGAATCTCTGTAACGCACCTTTTCTGACACATGCTTTTTGAAATAAAAAGGAGATGACCAGGATCTATTTACAGGCAGTCGGTGTGTTTAAAACTAAATTTCTAGACTTATTTTGAGAAGTAAGACAATGGTGCTAAAAAAGTAAAGTGAAACATTGCTGTAACAAAGAAAAAGGGTAAACCTGACAGTTAAGGATGGCTGTATTACTTGTGTTCTGAACCTTAACTCACAGCAGTCTGTATTTAAAGTAAACAACTGAAAGGAGAAAGACATCCTCTCCTTTCTTCAAAAGATTCTCAAACATTATTTTGCTCTCACAGGTAGCCAGCTTTTAAAGACCAGACCTTGAGTTCCCCGAGATTCCTGATTTCCCAACCATTGGAGCTAAAACCACCCTCCCAGAACAGATGATAAAAAGGCTTTGATACAGTGTGTCTATAGTACAAAACTGGTGATAATCATAAATGTCTGCTTTCCCTGAAGGCATGACCATAGAGTTTCTGAGCTGCATTTGAATGCAACTGGATGTGATGGCTGATATTAAGCATTTTAATGCTGCGCTATGGAACATTCATTGAAAAGTGAACAGGTGTTATGCAAACACAAAGACTGAACTCACTCTTCATCATAACCCATGATGAAAAGTGTCACTGAATGCACTTAGATATTAGTGGTTTGAATGCACTTAACTCTACATTTGAGAGTTTACATTTCAGACTGACCTTAAATGTTTGCATGTGGGATCAGATATTTCTGCGAATTCAAATTTGGATGTGAACATATTCCGCATCTCCCATGAGTCAGCAAACATTTTACCTAATGTCACTATATTATTACATTTTATGACACCAGAGTAGATATATTTAAATACACTACAAATGAGAGAAATTGTTCTTGTGGCCTACGTATGTATGTACAGGGACTTATTTTCAAAATGTCATGGAACTACATGTTGACATTTTCTGCTGTATGATTGTGGAAATTACAGCTGTTTCAAAAAGTAGCAGAAAGAGTTAACACAGAAATATCTGTTCTATAGTTCCCATTATTTTTGCATATTATAATGCATATTTTTCTTGTTCACTTGTTTAGATAAAAGGCAGCTTAATTAGTTCTGATTACTGTAAAAGTGGAAATTATTTAATAACTAGCTTACTTGAGTATAGTTTCTAATAGTTTACAATGTTGATCATAATAAAACTGTCTCTTGACTTCACTGGCAAAGTTGACAAAGAGGATAATTCCTAGAGGTACCTCATCAAAGTAACAATACATGTGTTTTATCAGCTGCACACTTGTAAAACAGGGAGTCCTAGACTGAAACAAAAAGGGAAGACTGGCTTCAAGTCTCTTCCAAGTAACAGCTAAGAGTTAGCGACTTTTATATGAAGGCACTTCCTGGTAAAGCTTTCCACAGAGTAGCACCTGGGATTGTTTAGAAGTAACCAGTAGAAGCCCTTTATTGGAAGGAGCCTGGAGTCTGAGTTGGACTGAAAGGTGTCGGTCACAGCAGAGTGAAACCTAAGATGTACTGCAGGAGTTTGTTCCGATTGGCCTGAGGTAGAAAAGTGCTGCTCAGCTCCAGAGTGGTCACCTTGTTCTCTCTTTTATCCTTTAAGACCTACAAACAGGAAGAACGAGTAAACCTTAGCTAATAAACACTCAATGTCATCCAAACCCTACTTTATTACACTGCTTTTTAACAACAACTAAGTAGCACATCCCAAATAGGTTAATAAACACATCCTAATACTCATCCAGTACACCATTTGAATTTAAAAGATGCTTACCCCGAGCTCTTTGAAGGTCCTCACTGTGTTCTTAACCAGGTAATGGGTGGCACTTTCACCTGAACAGAGGAAAATAAAACTATACTTAGATACATTTTTTATTTCTGCTGACAGAATTTACAACAGAATTATATTTCTAAAAATCATAACTTGTCAATTCATAATTACCATAAGCAGCCACTCCTCTCTCTGTGCGTGTGAGCAAGTATCTGAAGAGCCTCTGGGTGTATTCGGACTCAGACATGGGCTGAGTCAGACTGTGGATAAAGATCGCAGCCCCACTATATGCCTCTAACACTGGGCTGAGCATTCGCTGTAGAAAGATGAAGAACTCCTGGTGCTCTGTGGAAACGCTCACCTGATCGACAAAAACACAGACAGATAAAGTCAGGACTGGATAGATTTTAATGTAATTGTTTGAATGAACTTTTTACATAAGTTTTATTAAACTAGACCTTAAGGTAGCGATCTCTTTGCTCCTCTCCAAAGTCACTATCCTCATCTTCCTCGTCGCTTCTCCAGGAGAGGGGTTCGGGGAACTTTTTGGGCCAAGGTTCCTCTGTGGGGCTGGGACTCAGTTCTTCCTGATCATCCTGATACAGAAACACATAAATTAGACCACCTGGGCCATGGAAAATCCCAACAAGTGTTACAGAGAAGTAATTGTGGTGTGTCTAACTGACCTCTGCCACATAGAGAACTCCATACTGGATCAGTCGGGTCACTGCATCGTGAAATACCTGGTAAATAGTCTGACAGGGCTGTGAGGTGAGAGTGATAGAGATTGATAGAAAGTGATAGAGAGCGAGAGAGAGAGAGAGCATTTGAATTTGTTATGAAAGTTAGTTCAACAGCCAATGAGCCATTTTTAGAATATGAGAATATAAATAAAATGATTCAATACAAAACTAGGAGTAAATGTAGTGAAGAAGAATCTAGTGAATATAGTATTTTCCAGTCTGATATTTTATTAAATAAAGGCTTGATATAAAAGTGACATGGTATATTTATCTTACTGTATATGTAAAAAAATTCTTGCTGGTGTTTTTGGTCCAAAAATGTAATTTGTATAACGTACAGACTTAAGAGTGCAGAGGCGAAAAGTGTGACTTACGGGTGCCACTGCCACCTCATTGGTAAGAAAGTGGGAGAGCCCAGCAGCCTTGCGGATCAATCTCTCCTGACTGAGCAGGAGGCTACTTGGAGCGCCAGGTTGGTGATCAGACTCAGATTCCAGGACCAGCTCTCGCTGCAGAGACAGGATGCTGCAGGCTGGAGACAAATGATGAAAGAAATTTATTGGAGAAAACACTGCAATTGTCTAGCACTGTCACACAGAGTGACACACCGATGAAGTCAAAAGCCAACTTTATCTGTAAGACAACACTACACTTTACAATCCATAATGTGAACGCTTTCCTTATATATGCACAATATGAATATTAGGAGCTGACTGTTTAGAGAGTAATGAATCTAGATAAACACCTGCTCGCTAAACGTACCAATGATTGCATCAGAAATGAAGACATGGAAAAGGCCATTGCTGTAAAAGTTGAGCTCAAACAGTGCCGGTACAGTCTGGCTGGGTGCAATTGTGAACTCTCCGTTGCGATTTGCGCTGCTGGTCACATTGACGCAGTTTCCCAGGAGATGGAGTGCACGCATGACTACATCTTCTGAGTTTCCTGAAAAGCCAAGGTCAAAGTCCCGCGACAGGATCTCTTCCTTCATGTTGAAGAAATCTTCCACCAGCTTAGACAGGACAACCCCCTGGAGTGGTTTTAATAAAGAATTTTAATTTAAAAACACGAATTGGGTCCAGAAATTGTTAACGCCATCAACTAATCACAGCCAATCAAATGCTACACTTGTCTTATATTAATATATGCAGCACTGGTCAGTTCCTAAGGACAGAAAGACAACTTCAGTAACTATTTTCCACCCACTTACATCAGTGTGCCTGCAGAGGGCAGAGGCCCACCACTAATGCACAGAGGTGGTGAGAGAGGATGCAGGAAGAGCAACATCTCTAACAGAGAGAGACATTTATTACTACTATGCAGAGGTATGTGACATTTGGATCACCTTGGTGTAAAAGAGGTAGCCTGACGGGCAAAATGGTAAGTGACCAGGACAAAGTGTAGGAGGTAGAAACTTAAGCAACAGAAGGAGGAAAAAAATGGAAGACGTAGTGACAGATCAGCAGGAGAGGAGGCGGTAGAGAGAACACGAGAAAAACTTGGATTTACCTGTCTGTGTCTGTACAGCAGCAGAGAGGCAACAATATTGGTAGACATGATTGCTGACGATTTATTAGCCGCTGTGAGGAAAAATAGAAAGGAGATATGAGGAACACACAACATACTGTAAAGATAACAATACAAAAATATGTCTATATGTGTCTAACTATATTTGAATGTAATGCCACAGCTGGAAGACAGGTAACTTTAACATGATAACAAGCTCAGCTGAACATCAATCATGAGCAAAAAACAATGTACACAGACAAGACTAGTCCTTATGTCCTAAAAAAATATTACACATCACAAGTTTTGCAAATTTAATTCATTTGGTTTAAAATATCTTCATAAAAATGTGCAATATTATGTGTGTTTTAGGTAAACCAAGAAAAGATAGAATAAAAAGATCCAAAATAATTTATTATATAGGTAAAACATTAGACAGACTGTGTGTGTGTGTGTGTGTATATATATATATATATACAGTATATATGTGTATGTGTGTGTGCGTGCGCACCCATGTGCCTGACAACAAGGGTTACTCTTGGTTATCTAAAGCATAGTTAAAGATCAGGGATGTAAAACATTTGTGAGCACTGGTTCTGCAGTCCTCCCCTGCTCTGCTTCTCTTTCCTCCCCTTAATCCTATTGGCTGAAAACAACATGCCATCCAGCTGGAGGCTTTGTCATTGGCTGAGCGCTAAAACAAAAATAGGGCTAGCACAGGAGAATGTGGCTGAATGAGCTGGGGAGAACTGGTTTCTGTAGTGTTACTCTGGGGCAAGACACCCTGAGTGATCCGAAGCAGACTGATGCTGTGCTGTGTTGGATTTCAATTAATGGAAGCAGTATGATGGATAGTATTTCATGAGAACTGCCTTTGCTCCAGTTAGCAGGTGTACCTTTAACACAGGATGGAAATGAAACCCCCCATGCTTAGAGAAGATGAGAGAGGAGTGCTTCAAAATTGAGCAAACATGTTCTGTAACACTGGCTAAATATTTCCAAACTACATTTAGATAAATATTTCATTCTAGTGACAACAAAAAGAGATTAGTTAGCAATGTTCACGACTGCTGTCACGCGTCTGTTTTGTTTTAACTTTGGAGTTTAAAGGTCGAATAAACAACTTGTCCGTGGTAAAGTTAGGGTGTAGTAATGCACTGTTTGTGGGACTGTGAATTTCTTACTGAAGAGGACGTGCTTGGCGAGGTTATTAATGAGCTGTCGTCTTAAGAGGTCATCAGGCAGCTCTCTGTTCATCTGCTCCTCGAACAGCTGAGCATCAGGCCTGGAAAAAGTAAACATACAATTTGTTTTGTTTCTGGTTCAGTATAATAAGTTAATATGCATGTGAAAGGTCAAATTCAAAACCAACAGAAACACTGTGAAAAATCACCACTAAAGACTTACCTATGACATTTAACTAATAGTTTAGACTCAGAAAAATGTGACATTAATTCAGAAATAAATATAACAAAAAGGTTTGGGCCTTTCTTGTGTACAGCTTATCTGTGTCATAGCTTTGTGCTGCATTCATAAAGCCCCTCATGGTTTAAATACACACACACAACGCAACTGAACTGAGGTAAAGTTAACAACTTAACAAATGTCATTTTTATTTTACCATTTGCTCCCCGAAATCTGTTTATGATCACTCTTGCTCTTTTCATTGCCACTACATAATCACTCAAACTACTGTCAGTGGTACTACACATGCAGCTGGACACAATTCAGGAAATGGTGTTTGCAACATGTTGCTGGCGCGAGTTGTGAACTTGTGACTCCAGCTGGGACAGAAACCCCTTTGGACGTACAGTACAACTGTGTAACCTTTAAGGGGTAATGCTGAACTGAAGTGACCCTTGATGAAGTTACCTCAAGTGCTGTGCTCAGATGTCAGAAAACAGACTCTTGTGAAGTAGCAGGAGGTACATGAGGGTTCAGAATATCACAGGTGGGGTTTTGCGCATGCAAAGTTATGAATGTAAGATTGTTCTTACTGTGCAGAAATAATGGTGGGCATCAAGTTGTGCTCCAGGGACACTGGTGGTGGAATATGGCGGCTTCTCTGGGTGTCCAGGTATTCCTACGATGGACAAACAAAAAGTTTATATAAAAAAGTTCTTTATTACAAAAAAATAAAAACAATTAGGTTAATTGTATCTGGTTCATAAAACATTTTTGTGCTAAAATAAAGACCAATGCCAAAAATCTCCATGAACCTAAAACAATAAAATTTCATCACCAAACAATACATGTGGTCATCATAGCTATAGTTCTCTAAGGTGAGGTAAATCTGTGCTCACCTTTAGGGAGAAAGGCTGGTTGAAGTCGACTCGAACACAACCATAGTTCTTCCTCAGCATTCTGAACACTCCACATGCAATTCCCCACCAGCTCTCATTCTTCTTGGGTTTGCCCTGGAGGGTTTGACAAGGTCAGAGAGTTACAATTTAGATTTCATAATGCTCATAAAACATACATGACTACACAGTTAAAGCTATCTGTATCATAACAAAAAACTGTAGTGGGAACAATACACTGTCTGCTCCATAATAACAAAAAGCTTTTGTTCACCCATTTCCCCCGTTAGTCATTAATTCAAAAGCCAAATTATTTTCTATTGTATTGTTTCTTTTTGTCTTTGTTTCCAGAGCAAAAGCACACACATACAGCACAGATCCAAGCACTTACCAGCTGTTCGCTATTGTAGTTGCCCTCAATTATACGATCGTAGGAGATGCCAACTGGCACCACCAGTACGTCTGCAATGGAACCAGTGCACAGCGTGTCTACCACAATGGACAGCATGCCTGCACGTGGTACAGACGGTTTACCGCTACGAGAGCGTGTACCTTCCAGGTAGACCTCCATAAATTGCTGCTGAAGCAACAGCTCCTCTGTGTACTGAAAGAACATTGATCAGACACAGAAATGTGGATGATCTGCATGTAAAAGTCATAATACTTCTGTTATTGGCTGCTTTTAACAATTAACATCAACTTTATTGAAAGAATGGCAGCTGCTGTATATGTAAGTTAAAACTGAGTGATGGTAACTAAAAGCTTGACTCTCAGACATACTGTAGACAGAGCAGAGACACAGAGAGATTAAAATCTTATCTTCTACCAAAGTGAAGTATTCCTAGGTCCACTTTCCACAGCAGCAATGTGTGTGGCAAAATGAATGGTAAAATACTGGCTGTATAATGGCAAATAAAATGTGGGTCATCATTTTGACAGCTGCTCATGTGTTTTACTGATAACTCTTATCTTAGAGGCACAATATGTAGCCTGTGCTGCTTTGTTGCTACATTGTTCTCATCTGTCTTCTACATACTAAACTATACCACTTAACACAAGTCATAACTCTGATGTACTACAGTTTAGTAAATCCACCACATAGCCAAGCTATTTGAGTCTTCAGCTTATGATGACAATCATAAATAATCACACTAGTTTTCCTCCAGGCTTGCTAAACTTTAGAATTCAAATAGTAAAGCTAAACAAAAAGCTCTAGTTTTAATCAGCCTCCGTAATTTCTCATCTAGCTGCAATTGCTTTGTTAAGTGGTTGTTCACCCTGCTTTAAAATGTACCATAAAACATCAAAAACATCTTTGGATAGTTGAAAGTTGTTTAGTTAGTTAGATAGACTGTTTTCAAACCAGACAAACCTCTTAAACCAACCAACAACCGCACTTAAATAATGACATGTTTTGGAAAAAACAAAAACAAACAAACAAACTAACAAAACGCAGACACCAAATGAATTTAACAGTATGTTAAACACATTTTGCAGACTTACTGCATGCAAGAGTGATCTGTACAAAATGTCTTTCTTCCCATCCCCAGGCTCCTCCATTTTTCGCCGTATGAAGAATCCTCCCAGTTTACGGATCAGGGTGCTGAAACGAAAGACATTTTTACCGAGTGCTTTCCACAGTGACAAAAGCTGTAGTTGCTTTCAGTTGTTTGTATTAACACACTATCGCATCTGTCAAAGCCATTTTCAGTAATGCCAAACATGCCAATAATTTGGATTAAGGTGATAAAATAGTATGAATTTATCATGATGAGCTGGCCTGTTGCGCACAAACATTACCCCCATTACCTCATTACTAAAATATTACTTCCCTGTTAAAGTGCTGCCATACACTTTGTCATTTCCTTGATATTGACAGTTTGAAACTTCTAACACTCTTTTATCTTACCTCTTTTAAGGTGCCATTTTTCTATTTGGTTTCAAACAAGTCTATAAAATACTTTTTGGGATGCATATCAAACACCATGTACTACAGAAGACCAGTATTACAACATCAAATACTATCTGATGTAGGTTAAGATAAAACATGGTCACAACCTCTTGTCAGGCCGGCTGCCTGATTATTTAAATTCCCTCAATGTAAAAATCAGTGCTTTGTTTGAGATGTCATTCCCCTCTGATGCAGGGAATCCCTTTCTTCTGATATCAAAGTGATCTTTCATTAGCACATACTTACACATTATAGATCAAACATAAGCTTAAAAGGCCTTTTACCTGAGTATAGGCATGCTCAGGTTGTTTCCAGCAGCGATGTGTGGGGCTTTGATATTGTGACAGAACAAGATTAAGGTGATGAGCAGGTAGTCGATATGGGATTTGTGAACAGGGAGGAAAACCATGGGCACATTTTGCTGTGAAGACAAAAAAAAAAAAGATGATTTTAAATAAATACAGGATAAAACAGACAAGGGTGTGTGGTGTAATGTAATATACTGTGGTTGCTATTGTACCCTCTTACACCAATAAGCAGTAACTGTTGCAGTTTAGTAAGATGGAGTTTCATATGCACACTGCCCTTAAGGGCAGCATGCATTATAAATACGAACACACTTCAATGACATGAAACTAAGAAGACATATCTACACAGCTTTCTGTGCTCACAGTGGAATCATCCTGATGAACCCTGATGTTATTTAGGTAGCTAAAGCTATCTGAGACTAATGCTAACACCAAACTTCGACAGCATCTGAGCTACCAGCTTTTAACACAGGCCAGGAACTGAATGTCAGATTGCAGCACTGCTGCTCCAGTTCCTACCTTTAGTACAACTTGTATTTATATTAAACATGCTTCAAAATCATCAACACAAAAGTAACTGTATAAGCCACACACTCTGCTCAGCCCAACAGAAGTTCCCTGCACTTAGATTAAATGTTAGCTACTGGTCAGTCCCATCATGCAGTTCAGTTCAGTTCTAACCCACTGGTCCTCAAGGCACACTGTCCCTGAACTTACAGCTGCTGATTAGCTGTCTACACCTGATCCAGGTAATCAGATACGGACAGTTTGAAAACAGGAAGAACAGTATGACTTGAGGACATTTTCATTTAGTCCTTTGGCAGATGCTTTTATCCAAAGAGACTTACAAGTGAAGAAAATTGTTATTTGGACAGCTGCACATAGATGATGGGGTGTCGGTGCCTTGTTCAAGGACACCTCAGCATGTAGCCAGGAATCTAACTACTAACCCTGGGGGCTATATGCCACCCGAGGACCAGAGTCGAGAACCACTGATAGTTAGATAATGTAAGATATCTGTATTATCTGTTACTGTACATAAGCAGTCCACTGGGAGAGTCTAAGGTATTCCTGTTTATTTGATAAAGTTAATAGGAAATAAACTTTGTATGGGTAAGACTATGATAGAATAGGTTTCAGTAATTTCGTTGTCACAGCTGAATCAGTATATTACAGACCTCTGTAGCGGCTTTCTTGACCATTTCCAACTGGCCCTTGTGGATCTGTATGCTCCAGAAGAAGCCATTAAAGAGTCTTAGAAGGACCCATCCCGTCAGCCTGAAAAGAATTAAGCACATGCACATATTAAGTTTGCAATCCTACTGTAAAATACATATGTCTCCAGTATATTTGCTGTAGTTTGCCAGGGTTAGTAACAATAAGTGAAGGTAAGATTTATGACACACACACCTGATGAAAGCTGGTGATACGTCGGCCACCATCTCCTGAAGGAAGGCCCTGGCTTTTTGCTTCACTTTACTGATAGCTTTGTGCTTCTGGCCAGGCTGGATGACTGCAGAATCCAAATCTGTAGCTTCTTTCACAATAGCAGTCTCCACACTACAATCAACAAAAGCAGACCACAGGCATAAAACTGCATCATTTATGCCTTATAATGCCATTATTCATTTAAGTACAGCATTTCTTGTCTCAGTATCTGACTTCTGGCTTCTTTTGTTCATCTACTCCTGTAATTAGTTTAGTGCTTCAATTTACTGTAATACTTTAATCAGGCTAACATTACCAAATATTGGGGGTTTAAACTCACAAAAGCTACTTTATATTTTTTTGTGCTTTACCATGAAGCAGATTGAAAATATTTCTACAAATGTCTCATATGACGTTGATTCATACCTGCTGTTGTTGAGCACATTGTCCACTACATTCCTGGTGAACATATCCTTACGAACATCTCTCTCCATGACAAACAGCACATAACTCAACCTGCGTGCCAACCAGCCCCGCTGTCTGCACACACACACACAAATCAAGGGTTATAAAGGGTTATAACATGTAGAGGACAGCAACATTTACTGATATATGCAGTTAAAAGCTTTCTGTAGAGTATCGAGTTTAATATCTGAGAACACACCTTTTCAAAATTCTCACGTGTACAAAATAAATCATAATTTAACATCTACAGAAATTCACCTTTTTGAGCTTAAAATACATTCAACAAAACTAAAATACCATTTTAACCATACTGAATTCAACCCACTTAGAAAATGAAAGCTGTCTAGATTTACACCAAGCTCATGTTTACATTATTTTGGGTTAGGGTATTAAGGTGTCTTATTGAGTTTTGCTGGCTAAGGTTAGTCACTGGATGCATGTGTCTAGTGTCCACTAACAAACACATTAAATTATTCATGTATCTACCTCTCGACTGTGTCACAGATCAGTCCCTCTTGACTTAAAGACATTTATTATACACAGGCTGTCAGGCACGCCTGTCACACTGTAACATACTGATTGTACTGACTTTCAGCTCTTGCTCTTGTTGCAAGAGGTTAATTTGAGCATAGCAAGATGCAGAAGGAAATGTGAAAGTGCACCAGCTCGACTTGTGGTTTCAAAAGTTCAATATGTTCTTCTTGTCATGCCAATTGGCTGCTCAGATAAAAAAAATGTAAAAAGGAAGTGATACTATAAGTACTGTAGTAGATTTTGCTTTGTTTACCTAGTATGGGTCTCATTAATGTAGATGACGTTGCGCAATCCCAGAGATGGGATACTGGGATTGAACAGCTTGTCCTGCAACAAAAATAGAAATCCTTACAAACAAGAAAAAAAAAGACTTTGAACTTCAATTTTCTTGTATATTTTATCTGTTTAATTTGAATTTACTTAAAAGTACTTGGCTCATTTACAACCCTGAAGGTGACTTCTTGGGATGATACACAAAGTCAAACTTTGTGTAACATTCTTATTCGCTTTACAATAAGGATTCTTGTACAATTATTTTTCTGAAATAGTGTTCACATTGTAAATTCACTGGCTTGTTACATTGACTAGTCACTGCAGCAGGAAACTCCCTACACTTCAACTTCAACTGGTGCTTCACGCATATCTGTTAAAGAAATGTGTGGGCTGTGGATATAAATTTTAACACCTTAGGCATGTTCAGAGGTCAGTTTTTATAGTGTCTTTTATAGAAATACGACACATGATTTTCATTGTATTAAGGTAAATATGGCGAAGACAATCAAGCTGTTGCAATCATAGCAAACAGCAAGATGATCTTAATGCTCTGTACAATGAGCTTTGAATTTAATATACAGTGACATATGGTCATATATCAGTGAAAAAACAAGTATTATCAATTGAGTAAACTTCCACACCCTTCAAAGACTGAGTAGCGTGGAAAAGGACAATTTATGTGTACTTTAGGACTGCATTTCATTATAGAGAAATGTCAAAGTTGTTTCAGAAAAAAAGACATTTCAATGTTCAATAAATTGTTACTGGCTGGTGCAGTCCACTACATAGTTGTGATTTCCTTCTTAACTATAATCAATTATGTTGAAACAAATAATCAACTAGTCCTAACTTCAGTTTAGCAAATGAACTTATGTTGATTAATTAGCTGTGGTGTAACATTACCCAGCTCTGTGGTGTGCAAGAGTGACAGCAGCGGCCCACAAAAGGCCTCTTTCTGTTCAGCAGGCCCTCCTTCCATGTGCTGGCAACACTGCGCAGGACTGAGGGGCTGGTGCTGCGGTCCTTCACACACAACCACACAACAGTTAATTAGCGTAAAGATATAACACAAAACACATGATTAGAAGAGATTTATAATTATATAATAAGTATCAATTGTGGATGTGGGACTTACAGAATCGTCATTGGGATGTTTCCAGTGGTTACACCACTGTTCTCCATTGTTGACCTGCAGCAACAAGCCGTCTGAGAGCTCCATATTCTCAGCTGTCCTTTGCTCCTCCTCCAGATCACACACCACTAGCTGGCAAGCTGGCAAGACACAGGGATATAATGAGGATATACTTGAAATTATTTTAATTAAGTCATCCCTACGGGCCCTTTGTTTCCATAGCTTCTATATTATAAGCAGTGCTATAAAAAGCAGTGGCTTATATATAATGACAATAATTTAATAAGCTTTTCTTATGGTAAAATAAATAAGCTAGCACACACTTCAAACACACTGCACGAGGATCTTGATAAGAAGCTACTTACAAATAACAGTCGATTATAGCAGCTTCAAAGTAAATTGCGAATCCTTATGGCACTTGTTGGGAAAATCTGAGCATTCCACCTTATCATTTTAACATTAACTAAAGATCATTATTTTTTGATTTTCTAGTGTATCACTGTGCCACTGTGCTACTTTGCTTTTTACCTGTCATTAATGCACACGTCATGATCATCTAACAATCCGCTCAATTCTATGATTTACTTGTTTAAGTTACACTTATGTTAGTGAGCACTACTGTTCACAAACAGGGCAAAGACTTCCTCATTTCAAGAGCCACTCAAGCATTTTCAGATATCAAACTTCACTTCCCTATATGTTAATCAGAAATATTAAAATATATTTGAAAACTGTTGTTCACAATCAGTTTCAAATGACAGAAACATGTCTTCAATAGTGCCGACTTTGTACCTTATAAAGCAAGTAACAAAAAGGCTTTCTAAACTAAAGAGGTGGCAGTTACATTAAACTAAACATGATTACACATTACATCACACATAGAAATAATAATAATGTATTATCCTTGAAAAATTACACTTTTTGGCACATTATGAATTGTCTTAAAGGTTTTCCTTTGTTAATATTTGCTGAGATGTGTGATTGTTTTTTGACTGATATTTTGTGGCGTGTTCTAAAAATTAAAATATTATAAAATACAATTTTAGGTGATCAGTAAAAGTGAACATAAGGATTCCACATGTCCTACAGTATGTTGGTTATCATCTTGCTAACACTTTGCAGCACTGGGGCCCCAAATTCTCAAGGACAATAAAACTCCAGTCTGCCTGCTTTTTCCCTGAAACCAGGGAATGCTTGCTTTGAAATGAATGCTTGCAAGATGAATACATGCACACATGCAATTAAAAGGTTATTTTTGCCGTTAGGTGCAGACTTTTCTGAGCTGCTAACCAGAAAGAAAATTCACACTGTAATTTGAGAGAAACTCAAACACTTTAAAACATTTAACTTTTAGATTTAACAGACGCACAGAGATTGAAAACAGAAAAACACAGCAGATGGTATTTTCATTATTTTGGTAAATGAGTAGTTATATGAATCAATGGTCTCATAATAATTGTAAGGGACTGTTTTGCTCCTATTTATGTCTGGGAAAGGAGGTAGGCATCTTTTTTCCTCTTAGCAAAACTATTCCTGAGGTGGATGAATGCACTCTGATGCATTGTTATGTTGAGGTAGTGGTAGGCGATACGCACACTGATGAGGAAAACTTGGTGTTCATACAGGTCAGTGACCGAGAGTACTCCACTTGGTGGCGTGACTTTGTTGGAAGAGAAAACAAATAAGTTGGAGAATGAGGAGTTGGAGATTGGGCAACAGGTGAAAGCAAACAGAACATTAATAGACAGGTAAACTAGTTAGCATGATTCAGGTGCCTATATGAACGATGAAACGATAAGCCATCCAATACAAACCTCTATGAACAAAAATGCTTCCTATGTAAGTGATAGAAGATATCCATCGTATCAAGTTTATGTGAAGACAATAACTTGTAAATTAGTCACACTAAAGTGGATGTTACACAATACCTTATTTTACACAAAACATAGACCGCAGATGTTGTCCCCCAACACTACCATTAAGATGACTTTCGGAAAGAATCTCTTTATAGCGACTGCAGTATGAACACGATAGATGTTCACAACAAACAAAACCTGTTTCAGTGTTCATATGGGCACATGGCATTTGTTTTAAAACGGACCTGAAAAACTGTGATCCTGTCCTAACTTTTCCTTGTAAAGTAAGTAAATATATACGCTAATGTAAATAAGGTTAAATGGTCACTTTCTGGTTTTCCCATGAGAAAAACATTATTTTAATATCCACCATATTTAATCATTATGACCTGTATGCAGTTGTCAACAATGCAATGAGATCTCCCTAACAATCAAGGGACATAAAGCAAGAATAACACATGTAACAAATCTTTAATAAGCCAATAAAATGTGTCGTTGTTCACCTTGTACTGTGACTGGTTCTTTCTGTCTTACACAACCCAAACTGTCTGCAACAAGCAGGTCAAACAGGAGAAGTCTCTTTGTGACAGATGGGATGTGCGGATAAACCAGCCGTGCAGACAACAATGGCTCAAACCAAGCAGCTTGGACGTTTAGCACTGCTACAAACTAGCTCAGTTTTACTGTGATAATCTCTTCATAATGCCTGGCTAAACAGCCCCAGCTGCTGCATTTGGATGTTTGTGTTGTATTACTGAACACTGTCTAATGCAGTTTCGGTCAGTGTGACACACACTGCATGGCATGCTACCGAGCCACATGCAGCAGCTCTGACGCTAGCAGTCATTTTATCCTGACAGTAAAAACGTTCGTGAACATGTGGTAAACATTACAATAATCTGTCCACGAAGCGGACATGGAAAGCCAAGGTTAGTTAGCTTGATGTGCTGTCCCTTAAGTGACTGTTGGGGCTCCTCTGGAGACCAATGTCAATGTAAAGTTAACCGGCTAGCGTCAGGGAACATCACTAAAATCGACCCCAGTGTGAAGTTAAGTTTACCAGTCTCAGTTGGATCATTGGTGTGGTGTTAGTAATTGTGAACAAAGCTGTTCTGACAATAAACCTTGACGACAAACGCCGCATTAGTAACAGTTGATTAAGCAGTGGCTATATGGTTAGCATTGTTAGCTCGTTAGCCCGTGTAGCTCGGCCGAAATCTGACTTACCTTGAATAATGTGTTACTGCGATTCATATCTCAAAAATAAACTCGTCGATAAAAAGGCATCCAGTCGCTGGCTGTTTCGGGGCCCTTGTGTCTTCTCACACCAGCTCCACTCTCCCCAGAGGACGGCTTTGAATGACCGCGGCGCTGTTGTTTTGGTACAGCGACGCGAGGTGGCCCGGCGGTGCCGTTCAGCCTGCAGCCGGGCGGGGGCAGCTCTGTACCGGCGTAGCTACATCCATGATGACCCTGACACTGCGTGTTTCACATTTATCAATAATAATAAATATATATACTGCGACCACACAGTACATGACTGCGACACATCAATAACAACACACAGACCTAGCGGTAATAACGACATGTGTATTAATAAATCTATCTGTGCTTTTACTTTGAAGGTGGCTTTCGGGCGTGGGAAGTCAATAAGTACATGTACAAGTACTGTACTCAAGTACTACTTTAAAGTCACAACATTTAATTGGCAAATATTGGGCTTTTACTTCACTACAATAGCTACTACTTACTTTTATGACTGTATAACACAAAATACAGTATAACCATAGCCATAACTATTAGAGTTAAACACAGACTGTATATGAATTTATATACAGTCACTATAAACAGTGAATTTACATTTTGAATGCAGTACTTTAACTGCAATGTAAAATCCTATTATGGCAAATTTAATTTTTTTAAAAATCATTATAATTTTTTTTAAAAAGTAATGTTTCATATATAATATTTTTTTCAACAAGTTGATGAAATACCAAATGCAGTGTCCATTCATCCTGAACAGAGACAGAAGAAAATTAGACAAACCAAAAACGTCTTAAGTGTATAAATACGTGAAGTATGCTGACCCATGATTATTTACCAGATAATGTTTATTCTTTTTAATACACTCCCGCCTGTCAGGGCTTTGTAACATGACTTGCTTGCGTCCTCCAGTGGTCCTATATTAACAATACAGTTTACTGGAACATACCACTGTGCTGTGATGCGGGGGGGTTGAGTAATTTACTCAGCGTGATATTTATTACACAGTGTACTATACTCGCAGCATGAAATATTTGTCTTTTATGAGGACTTTAATTGGAAACGGCCACTACTCTATAAATGGCAATATGTACACACTTGGTCATAATGTCACAATTGAGTCACCCACGACGACACGTATAATGGTAGGGACTTCAACTTTCTGTTTCCTTCGTTCCTATCAAGCAAGCGGCAGCCATGAGGTAAGCGACACCAATGACATTTAAATGTGTATTTTTTCCTATAAACCATATGATATTTGTATTGGTTTAGGTGCCTAAGACAAGAGGTATAATTGGGGCTGTGTTTGACAGAGACTAAAGTCGCCTGTGTCTTTCTGAAGGCGTATATTTTTAGCCTATGTAGGTCAGCTAACGCAGCGAAGCTAGCGGAGACATGTCACAACATATTCCTGAGACATGTTCGCTGCACATCAGCTGGCGTGTTTGTTAGTGTTTGTCACACAAGCTGACCAATATGACTGTCAAAATTAAACACTTTAACCACTGCAATGGAAAATAATAATTTTGATAACGCGAAGCTTTTATTGCTTTTCTATTTAATCCGTGGCCACTTTTTGTTATTTATGTTTGTGATTACGTTGTGTCGGATATTTCAGTTTTGCAGATGTTTAAAGTAAACCTGATGTTAGCTCCGAAATTCGCACCGTGTCCCATGATAAGTGGCAAAAAATAAGAAAGGGGGAAGGAAAAAAAAAAAACGGTACACCTGTGAATTATAGTCATGACTCTGCCACCTGCTATGAAACCTGATGAATGACTACAGTTTAGCTGAAAGCAGCGACTAATGGTTGCATAACAGCCTTATCCTGGTATACAGGTATTAGTATACCAGTGAATCTAATTTATTAGTGGAACTAGCCAGTGAGAAAAAAGCCATTAGAAATCATACATTTTCATCACAAGAGAATCATACCTTTACTTGGAAGTAATGATCATTTGTATTCTTTTTTTTGGTTTTTTTTATTATTATTATATCTTAGTTTAATAACCTCACTTGCAATTTATTTTGGTAGCGGTCATTAAGTAAATCAAGATTCTAACTATTAGATTATTGTACTACTTTCTTTTAATTTTACAACTGAGCAAGAAAATTCTTTGGTTTATCTGTGTTTATAAATTGATGATCTGTTAGTTTAAGAATAAAACACAACAGGGCCCAACAAAGATTTCAGTGCTGAGTGGTATGTGGAGTGTTATATATTGAACATCTTGCAAAACTAAGATATTGTTTATTTTTTCCACATAGTATGCTCAGGCTCCAGAAGCGCTTGGCGTCCAGCGTCTTGCGCTGTGGCAAGAAGAAGGTGTGGCTCGACCCCAATGAAACCAATGAGATTGCTAATGCAAATTCCCGTGAGTTATTTATGAGCTTTGGACAGTGTGTTCTCTGTAGATTTGTGATCTGGCTCCATTAAACTAGATCATCATCGGTCTATATTGAATTATATTTGTGCCACAGGCCAGCAGATCCGCAAGCTGGTGAAGGATGGTCTGATCATCAGAAAACCTGTGACTGTTCATTCCCATGCTCGCTGCCGCAAGAACACACTGGCACGCCGCAAGGGACGTCACATGGGTTATGGTGGGTAAATGATTGAACACACTACTTTAATGTTCTTTAACAGATCTGACACTCATCCCTTTTATTATCACATAAAATGATTTGATATTACAAAACTGTTAACATTTAGATACGACAATAGATATGACAATGTGCACTCTTATTTGTTTTAATTAATTTGTCGAATTTACTTCTTACTTTCTAGGTAAGAGAAAGGGTACAGCCAACGCTCGTATGCCAGAGAAGTTGTCATGGATGCGGCGCATGAGAATCCTGCGTCGTCTCCTTCGTCGCTACAGGGAGTCCAAGAAAATTGACAGGCACATGTAAGTGTGAATCTTGACGCTTAATGCTGATGAATAAACCAGTGTAGTTTTAATTCCATTCTCAGGAAGATAATTGTTGCTTTCAGATATTCCAAGGTATTTTGTGTTTCCTCCAGGTACCACAGTCTCTACTTGAGGGCCAAGGGTAATGTCTTCAAAAACAAACGCATCCTGATGGAGCACATCCACAAACTGAAGGCAGATAAGGCTCGCAAGAAGCTTTTGGCGTAAGTTGTTCTTTTTCATTGTGATGTTTATAAAATGATATAGGTGACTCAGCTATTAACCTTTTTTTGTTCTTTTGTGATCTATGTAAAATTAATTGTCTTCACTTCCCTTCATCCAGTGACCAGGCTGAAGCTCGCCGCTCAAAGACAAAGGAGGCCCGCAAGCGCAGAGAAGAGCGTCTCCTGGCCAAGAAAGAAGAGATTATCAAGAACTTGTCAAAGGAGGAGGAAACTTCAAAGAAATGAATCTAAACAGATGTGATTTGATTACTTTGTTGTTAATAAATTGGATAAAAGACAGTGTCGTTGTGTAGCGTTTGTCTGCCTGATTTTGTAGTTTTGTAGAAAATGGTGTGAAAACATATTGCTTCTCAGTCCAACAAGGTTATAGTAGAAGGGTGCTGTTGGGGTTGTCAGTCCTCTAGACTGATGTCAAATCAGAGCAGCGTTTGTTGCCATAAATTTCTTTGTTTTTGTTTTTAATACAATGACTGTAATCTGTTGGGATATTACTCTTCTGTTTCAGAGAGACTGGCATAGTAGTAATGTTCATATGGCTCTGAAAATTGTAGTATTTTTAACAGTCCAACAGGTGGCAGCAAATCACTAGTCCCAAATTTGACCATAACATTGCAAGTGTAATGATTTCAGTTGTCAAGCTAAGAAATCTAATTTAATGGTAGAGCAAATCTTTAGTTTTAAAACTCATCCCATAGGTGTTTTTAGTATTAACAACAGTATTCAGTGTTCACTCATTAGTTCCCTGGCCACACCAGCAAACTGCTGTTAACAACACTACATTAAAAAATGATACCTACAAGATGTAATTGCTGTTTTTATCTTAACTGTACTGCATAGTTACGTCCTAAATTATTCTGTTCCCTTTGTTCAGCATCAAACCTTAGTTGACATTTATTTTTAAGCCCTTTGCATTTTACTGAGAAGTAAAAGCAACAGTTTAGGCACTCTGATGAAATGCATATTTTATTAGTTTAAAACCCTCCATAAATAAAATGGTAACTGCTTCACTGGGGGAAGGCATTTTATTTTGGACCTTCACTTTATATTCACCAACAATTATTTTTAATTCAACATCCATACTTCTAGTCAGGCACAAGCCAAGTTGGGGCCTTCCTGTCTGTTATACTGTAAATGGGTGTAAACAGTGCCACAGCCTTATCTGTCAGTATTTATTAAATGCACAATTATGGAGGATGTAATTTTATCAACAAAACCATAATTGTCAGTAAAGCAACTGATATTTAAATGTAAATTATCATACCTCAGGCTCTGTCTGTTCTGTACTTGCAGTACTGTTTATGCAGTACTTCAGAAAGTTAGTTTTTATGTGTGTCAGAGAGCCATCTCATCCATGACTTATCAGTTTATTCACTTGTCTGGGTGAGCAGTCTTAGTCTCTTAGAGTTCACTTCGAAATGATTGCAAGTGACACTGGTGCAAAACGTCAGAGAGAGGTGAAGAGCATACAAACCTCACTTCTTGTTCTCTACAGACTGTATCACGCTGACGTGCAGATTAACCTGACCAATTCTCATTAAATGCCTAGGCTTTACTAATAAATCACTTATTTTCTATATGAATAATCTATGGTGAAATCATTTTAGTCAATGGCTATTAATTTCACAGTTCCTGAAGGCAAGTATCAGAACCACAGCAGCCTAAATGGCCACATCACACCAGTCATGTTAAACATGCATTGTTGATGCCCCAGTCATATTCTCTTCTTGCTCAGGCCTTAAGTCTTTCTTTCTTTTATGTTCCCTGGAGAATGTGTGACTGAGAGAGACAGAATAAAAAATGTGCTCGGGTCTATTCAAAACAGATACTGAACTTGAATTTAAATGGCTGCTTCAGTGGCACATCGATACAAACACTAATGACTTCCCAAGTGGGACTCTAGAAATATACAGTTCACCTGAATTTTAACACTTTTGCACTAAGACCTCAAGAGTGGAAGCTCCTTAGTTTTCTCCCACAGCTTGCCCTCGAGAGTTGACTTGCCTTACACTGGCAGATGTCTTCTGGTTTTAATTCAGGGCAGTAGTACAGTAGCTGATTGTCTGAAGATCACTCATCATGCATAAACAACAGGATACTTAAGCTTTAGAGGGTGACATTCATCATATTTAAAATGTGTGTTTCAAAGGCTTTGAGGAGCTGAAATGAAGGCTCACACAGCACAATGCATCTGCTTACCTTGGCTCCTGATTTAATTTTCATACACAGTAGTCTGACACACTGTATTTTACAAAAAATGTAATTTACATGTATATAGTTATGACTAAATTATACAATAGTGTATACTTATACTCTTATATTTAAAGACAAAACCATCCATATGCATAAATAAATGCACAGAAGGGTCTTATGGGGAATATCGAAGGAGAAAACAGGCTTCATGCAGTGAGGCCATTTTGTAGCTCAGTTAATGTATTTCATCATTACCAGGAGGCATTCCTATTTCCTGAAGCGTGAGCCTTAATGGGATTAGATAAGAATGGGAATATGAGCTGGAATGAACCAGTGCTCTTCATTACAGTTAGCCTTCAACCCAGCTGAAACAAATAGAGCACATGAAAGACTCTTCTTTTCTCTCTTTTTAGGAGTAAGACCTTTTGAAGGATGAACTGATGAACGTTAAGTGGAGTGTATAAGAGATACAATTACAAAACTCACTTGCCCCTGAAGTGACATTAAAAACTATTAAAGTGATCACTTTATGTTTATGTTTTTCTTGCCTCTGTCACGCAAATACTGAAGTTGATCAAGAGATAAAAACATTAGAAAGCACAAAGAGGATTCATGAGGTTTAATTTCTTTCATTCAGGGGATGACTGAAAGAGGAATTAAAAGCAAGTTCTCAGTTGATACAGATCAATCACACAGACAGAGCTGTCAGATTTTATGCTTCAGCCTTTCTGAATACCTGGTTTTGTGCTTTTACACTTTTACACCATTTCATACTCATTAAGTCTTATACACCCAGATACTGCTGAGAACTAAAACACATCCAAAATCAAGGAAATTATGAAAAAAATCACTTCTACATAAAAAAGGGTTAATGATTTTTAACCAAATGCCATTTACCATTTTAGCCATTGCAATAATCAATGGCAAAATAGCAGCTATTCAAGGATAAGAAGATGAAAGTGACGTGATGGTCGATAAATATGTGACTACTGCTCAAGCTTCTTACCTGTTCTTATGGACAATATTTCACTACTGCAAATCTGCATCATTGTAAATTACATTAGTACCAGTATGTCACTTCCCAGTTTTCTGGTGATCTGGTAAATGCTGCCAATATCCATGTCTGTTCATGCATTAAACATGTGACTGAGTAATACAATTTTTTCCTGGGCTACAGGGGTTTAATTAGTTTTTCATGGGATAATTGCATTTCCACTCAAAATGACATTGCATGACTTTGATGCACCCTGTCTTCATTTTAAGGGGTTGTATTTAACATTCGGAGTTTGAACCTAAATCATTGTTAATGTTAGATTCATCTTTGCTTATTCATTAATAACTGATTACAATGTTATCTGATGAATCATTTTTTTCACCTTTTGCAAATTTGTGGTTGAAATTCAAATAATATATTCTGTGTTTGGCAAAAAATATGGAAGGATTTAAACAGTTTGTAGTGACTGTTTTATCCACCAGCATTCAAACGATCCAAAAATTATAATCAATACTGATATTCTGCTAGGATTACACATACGTGCATACATACATACATTTGGATTTATTTACCTTGTCAGAAACCACTAACTGTGAAAAGAGAGTATACCAAATAAATCAAACATCCAAATGCTAGAGAGAAAAAAAAAGCTGACATCCAGAAACTTAAAATGTCAAAATCACTTCTGAGCAAATTTTGACATATGCAAATTAGCTGTGAAAGCATCGCTTGCATCTAAACACAAATATTTGCTTTAGCCATGTCAATCATAGGTGTTTAACAAACTGCCGAGAAGCTGGAAGGCCAGATGGATCCCCTCATTAGAGGAAAAAAAAAATCAAGCAAGCAAAACAACTTGATTCAGTGACAGCCATCTGGATGACATTAGTAATTTCTGAAGTTTTGATTTATTAGAGAACATGTTGCGTAGTGAAGGTGAGCTACACCACATTTTAATTATGCTGAACAAAGTCTCATGGAGAAAAGGTGACAGCGTGGTGGAAAAATCAATAGTCAACAATATGGTGTCAACTTAGAGACCTCAGAAGGATGTGCAGAATAGATGGTGAGAATTGAAAATTCATTCAGCACAATGAGTTATGAGTCTTTTCTCCTGTAAATCCAGTCACACACTCTTAGCTGTATAGGCAGTTTGTACTGCCAGTTTATGCAGTGCAGACAATTTCCTCAGCGTGTCCCAGTATTTCATGCTGTCTTCATCTTTCTGCTCTGCGCTCTTACCGTTTCTTTATTTCTTTCTTTCCTTCTCTTTCTCAAAAGCTTGCACTTTTCTTTGTAAAAACATACCAGGCTAGGAAATACTTCAGTCTTGGCCCATGTTGTGGATATTTCTATGTGCTGGGTACTCTGTCTTCTTCATCTTTTTGTCATAGCAGAGCTGTTGACTTGGATGTAGAGCAGTTTCAGCTGATAGCAAGCAAAGCATCTTTAGCAAAACAGAGCATCCCCAATTATCCTCTAATCCCCGCGCCTTGGAGGCAGAAAGTCTGTGACACACTTCAAATTCTGTCTGTCTTCTTCATACAAGGACAGAATATTTGAAATTGTCCTTTGCTGAACCAGGATTAAATTGGAGGATCACTGACTTGCGCTTATTGTAGTGCAAACAATAGAGTGAGTATAGAGTGTGTCTGCTTATATATTGTACAGTATATTTATAGTTATATACAGGCAGAGAAAAGAGCTGAGGCAGAATGGCTGAAAAATTTATATCTTCACATCCACAAATGCACTGTGATATGAGCCGTGCGAAGAGAATGCGAAGAAAACCTGTCCCGTGGATTTCAAATCCTTTTCTTGGCAACTTAATGGACGCTTTCAAGATTTTAGAGTATGTTGGATTTGGAAAGGCAGTTAAGGGCTGAGGCATAAAAGGGACCTGTAGCAACTTACTTTTAAATCATGTACTGCATGCCTGAGCAACACAGTAAAAAAGCAGGTTCCTATGACCCATAGTAACATTTTATTGTTAAGCAATTTGAGACACAATCATCCTTTTCAATAATGTGCAGAAGCAACAAGCGACAATCTAAGCTAATTATGACAGGAGAAATACAAGTCCCTCAACATTTTTATATAGTGACAAAGACCACATATGGATGAAGACAAGGGAGTCATATTGCAAGAGATAAAGCAAGCTTATGTAAAGTTAGTTACTGCTTATAAAAGAGCCACAGCCTCACCTAGTCATAATTACATACTTTTTCTGTGCGTCTGTGTTCCTTTTAGGATTATTTGGTTTGTTACAACACATAAAGCAGCTATAACCTTTCACCATAACTTTACTCTTTCTGTATTTACTCTGCCTTTGAAGGTCAGTGTAGACAAAACAAAATATATGCTGGCTGTAGCATCATTTATCATATAACATCCACAGAGAAAACAAAAAGAGTTAAGAAGATGGAAACTCAAATGCAGAATAGCAGCCTAGTGTGGAGACTAAAACAAACTAACCTCCATGATCAAAGGTACAGTAAAAACAAGTAAGTGAACCATGCATACACAAAAACACGTCCTTGAGACTGTGTCCTTTAATTGTGCTGCCTGACCCCACTTAGCTTTCTTGCTGCAGCTGAGTGAAGTGGCCAACAAAAACCATGAAACATTAAAGATTAAGAATAAACAGATAAAAAACATATAAGTGGTTGTCACTGATGAAAGGACGTGTTGCATACAGTTTGATTCTGTCGCAGTGACTGTGTGGACTCAAAGCACTGAGACCAGGTGTGGAGGTGTGGTAGACCTGCAAGACTGGAACTTAATGTTGTGTTGAGGTGTCATGGGATTTATTCAGAGGAGCATCTGAGGTAACCAGCGAAACAGACATCTGGTGTACAGGCTATGTATTTGTGAAGACATTATTATCATTTTATTAGGATGAGATATAGTGGTACATTGTGAAATATATTTCATTCTGAAACATGTTTTCCTAATTTTTGCATTAAAAAATCTGCAAAATTCAGTAGTTTTTTTTATTTTGAGGAGCTGGATGAGTTCAAGGGTATGGGGTAGTGATGAGATGCTGTAATTTGAGGGATAAATTCTGTTAGGCAGTGGTGGAAAACCACTTTAAAGATGACACTGGAAGATGACAAAGTAGCTATTCAATCATTTAAAGGGCCGTTTAGAAAATTAGGATCAGTAAGTGGTTATCTTTTTCAACAACAAAGTGATGTTTGGGACTGAATCCAGGTTATAACAACACCAGTGTGCTAAATATTCCTCTTATTGCTCTAATAATTACTGTACCTCTGTAAATAGTGCGAGAGGAAGCCGATTCTGAGGCTAAAGAGATAATTTGACAGCTGCATAAATACAGATTGGCAGTAAATTTTGTTTACTTTTTCATGATAACATAATCCTTCTCCACAATTAGACATCTCTTAATCTTTTTTACTGCACTTAAGAATAGACGTTAAATCACCCAGTTCCTTCTCTAAAACATTTCTACAGAGGTAAAGAAACATAATATACAATATGTGATGATCCCTCAAGTTTACCATTCCCAATGTAGCATGCTTTAAAGACAGCTGTCATGTGTCAGCCTCTGGGCTTATTTCCTCTGTCCTGTTCAACCTCTAAGATCAACACAGAGGACACACGCTGACTTTTCTCTATTCAGACTTGAAGCAGTGGAACTCAGTGTACCATCTTATACCTCTGTGCAGTGCTATGTGGTGCTCATTCCTGTCACTGTTTTTGAGCAAGCAGCATCCTGAAAAAGCAGAGACAGGAGATGAGGCCATGCATTAAACATGCTTCCTCCGTGTACCCCCTTTCATATTTAATGGTTCAGTTAGGCAAGGGTCTGGGAGAATGTAAACATGGCTGGAACTTGTGGATGGTGACAAGATAAGGTGGGAAAGGGGAAATAAAAAGTAACACTTTCATTTTTTAAAAATCCACAATTCAACTTTGGGCAGCAGAGACCTTAGCTGGAGTGCCTAATTAAATAAATATCAGTAATTCCACCAGGTTGGCAACTAACCTGCACCTTGGAGCAGTTTGAATCCATTAAAAAATATTAAACAACAGAATATAAATTAAATTAATTTGAAGATACTGTAATGTGATGATTTAAAGGATCATTTGTATGTAATAGTGCTGCTTGTACTGCAGTGACCATCCAATAGAGAATTATAACTTGATTCT